>JAGVSP010000155.1:0-91050 GCA_022494985.1 Micrasema minimum | reverse complement strand
GCGGTTTTTGCTCTTGTGTGGACATGAATAACTTAAAATGCAAATTTAAACAATCTCAATCATACAATTTGACATCTCAACAGAGACGAGAAGTTTGGAAGGGAATATGGATATCTAGGCGTTTACAGGGCTTATGACCTGTCATTGGCTGGGTTAAGTGGCCACTTGATGTATTACAACATTTCCCATTTCACCTAGTATTTGATATCCATATCTGCCAATTATCAGAACTTGTATATATACAGTGAAATGGCGCGACGCTTCACATGTGAACACTCTCTGTCATCCATTGAGAAAAATGCTCAGCAATTATTAGCCCATAAAGGGTGGTCCAGTTTTTGTTTACAAGTATTTGGACACACTCGAAATGTGTTTTATAATCTCAATCATATATGATAAACTGATTTTTTAAATTTATATTACTAAATTAACATATTACCTATTCAAATTGATTATTTAATGCTTATTTTAGTGTAGAGTAAACCATTACCTTCTTCTCCGGTGTCTTAATCCTGGGGATTGATCTGCAGCAAGGATCTGCATCGTAATTCCACTGCGCTCTGTCCTCCGCAGCTCTCTTCAGCTATAGTATATGAGGCTGGGTTCATGTCCTCAACACTTGCTCCAGATACTCTCGTCAGAGGCGCCCTCTGGAGTTTGTCCCCACAGCCATTCCTTCTATAATGTCATGCAGGAGACCCTCATGTCGCATAATGTGGCCAATCCATTGGGCTCGCGCCTCTCACGGATGGTTTTGATGAGGGGCCTTTCTAACTCGATTCTTCTGAGAAACCTCGTCATTTGTGATGTGGTTTATAGTTCCTATTACTGCACTTTTTCAGTTAATTTGTTGTATTGAAATTTCGAATCAATTTTTATTTTAATTCATTTGCTTCTTTTAAAAACAAAAAAAACAAAAAGGTTTTCCATGGTTGTCAATACTATTTAAGAGAAACAATATTTTTTATTAAAATTCGTAAGTTTATTTTCTTACTACAAGTAACATTTATGTATGCGTTTTAAACTAAATAGATATATCACACAGATAAAACATTTAACGTATTATAAAATAAATAAACTTTATTACACTTTTCTACATAGTTGCACAATATTATCATTCTAAGAAGAATATAAAAAGTATCAAAAGATTCTTACTATTTACATAAATAGTTAGACATAGTTTACTATAACATGCATTTTGAGTCACTTACGATTTATTTACAACGTAATAGGTATATGTATATTTTTATAATACAAAACCAAAAATTGTAGGTATTTCTTTACAGTTTTACTGTTTAATCATTGGTATGTACATAAAATTGTTTATAATATATAAATTTGTGTTATAAAATTATTTCGACAAAATTATAAGATGAAAAAATATTGTTTCTTAATTGACACAGCAGCTAATAAATCATGATCGACACGAGACATCTACAAACCATTATATTTATTTATTCAATCACATTAGGTTCGCGTCAAATTGATTTGTGTTCGGTAAACAATAATAGTAATTGATTATAGCCAACTAGGCCCTAGGCAAGATTCTACTACTCTAACAGCGTCAGGCCGTCCCATGTTCCTGAATATATTCGCTAAGTCTGCCACTGCGCTCGTGTTCCTATGCCGGCATTCCCAAAGGTCTAAAATATGTTCCGTGGGAGAGCTTTTCGTAGCGAAGAAATTAATGTACCTGTCTACGTTCAGTTTCTGAGCGAGTAATCTCCAGTCGTTGCCTCTCGCGTTAGGAGGATCCAGACAATTGCACAATTGTTTTTTGACCGACTTGGAGAGTCTAAACGCGTTCGTATTGTCAACTACGCAAGCGTTAATACCCTTGTCACTTACTGTCATCGACTTGTGTTTCGTACTTTGAGCTTCTTCATCAATCACGGTAAGAGACCTCTCTGGCAAAGTTTTACTATCGTGATCCGTAAAGGAATTATTATTTTGCCCGAAATTTATATTTGAACTCGTAACGGGTATGTTGCCGTTTTTTGTTTCGTCGTTCAAACTCATGGTGAAAATTTGTTTATGAGACGGATTGACTTTCTGATAAGTTACTATCTTAAACTCTAATTCGTTGATGGAATCTGTTTGCTCCATAGTAAAACTGCAGTGTAAAGAATTCGACGTTGAATTCCAAATGTGAGAGAATGGAATTTCTTGGTAGCTAGTATTTGGTTTTGCTCTCCATCCGACACCTATATCCTCTAAGCTTAGACATAAGTTGGAACCTCCGTCTTGGAACCAAAGAGATTTGGGACTGTCGACCAATACACCTCCCAACCTTTTTTTTCTTGGTCCAAGCAGTAATGGAGCGCGCACGGTGTGTCTTCGAACACGTAAACCCTGATGGAGTAATCGGATACAAATTCCGGTACGAGAGGAGCGAAGACGGCTAGTTTCAAGTTCTTGACAGCTTTTCCATTGAAGCTCTCTCCAGCTAGTACAAATGTGGAGAAGAAATCCGTAACGAGGTAGACAGTGTCCGCATCCAGTTGTGTGAAGATCGGCGTGTTGATGGTCTCCTGACCGAGACTGACGATCTTCCTCCACTCGGGGTGTGGGTGGCTGTGGGCGGTGGCCAGCGCGTACACGGACAGGTTCCAGAAGCCGTGCTTGAGACTGGCGCAGTGGGGGATTTGAACGATAGCCGGTTTACATAATTGTACTCCTGGGGGGCCTATTTTGATGACCGGACTTAGTTGCGTCGTACCTAATTGAAAAGAAAAATACATCAGAAATGTGTTCTCTTAAAATATGTACGTACATTATTCAGTTTTTCAATATTTCAAATAATTGCGCAATATTGCAATATTTCATAGCGCCCTTGAGGTATATTTATACGAAAGCGGCGCTGTATAAATTATCCAATATAAAAATAATAACAAAAGATAAAGAAATTCCTTGTTTCTAACATAATGCTTGTTATATATGCAAGCTTTTTTATCAACAATGAAAATGTTCAAAATGTGTTCGTTTTTGAAAGACACCGAACGAATTGTAGCTAGAGATTACTTAAAGATAGGCTAGAGAATAGAGATAAAAATTGTTTGTAAAACACCTATAGATAGTTAAGAGAACACCATATTTTGGAACCAATACCAACTCCTAAGATGGTGCTACGCTGGTCGAATTGATGGCCCTGGCTGGTAACGCTGGTGGCCGTGCTGCCCACTCCCATAACAGGATAGGTTTCTTACCTTCGGGGAAGCTTGGCCTGCAGCGGTCCTCCCTCACCAGGCAGAGGTAGAGCGTGTCACGGCGGGCGCGGGGCACCGCACCGTCAGGCAGCGACAGCGCGGCGCCGGCCTGCGGGCAGGGCAAGGCGAACCCCGGCCCGGCGGGCCCGGCCGTGGCGGTCACGCTGGTGGCCGTGTTGCCCACTCCCAGGCAAACAGGATAGGTTCCTTACCTTCGGGGAAGCTTGGCCTGCAGCGGTCCTCCCTCACCAGGCAGGAGGTTAGAGCGTGTCAGACGGCGGGCGCGGGGCACCGCACCCGTCAGGCAGCGACAGCGCGGCGCCGGCCGAACCCCCGCGGCCCGGCCGTGGCGGTCACAGGGCAAGGCGAACCCCGGCGGGCCCGGCCGTGGCGGTCACGCTGGTGGCCGTGTTGCCCACTCCCATAACAGGATAGGTTCCTTACCTTCGGGGAAGCTTGGCCTGCAGCGGTCCTCCCTCACCAGGCAGAGGTAGAGCGTGTCACGGCGGGCGCGCGGGGCACCGCACCGTCAGGCAGCGACAGCGCGGCGCCGGCCTGCGGCAGGGCAAGGCGAACCCCGGCGGGCCCGGCCGTGGCGGTCACGCTGGTGGCCGTGTTGCCCACTCCCATAACAGGATAGGTTCCTTACCTTCGGGGAAGCTTGGCCTGCAGGTCCTCCCTCACCAGGGCAGAGGTAGAGCCTCCCTCACCAGGCAGAGGTAGAGCGTGTCACGGCGGGCGCGGGGCCTGCCGGTCACCGTCACCAGGCAGAGGTAGACACGGCGGGCGGCACCGCCCGGGCAGCGACAGCTGCGCCGGCAGCGGCAAGGCGAACCCCGGCGGGCCCGGCCGTGGCGGTCACGCTGGTGGCCGTGTTGCCCACGAACTCCGCGAACAGACCCACCGCGGGTAGAGAAGGAAGCGTTACCGTTTCGCTTGCCACGTCGAACGTGCACTCCGCTAAACAAAAAAGAAATATTACATTACCCTACTCAACTTCACAAAGTCTTCTATCATTCTTTTGTTTTAACTTTATATGTACTTAACTAACTAACTTACTAACCATCACGCCATTTCCCTGAAGGGTATATTTTTTTAGCCGTTCTTTCATCATTCATTCGCTCTACATGACAGAACCATCGTAAAAGACCTTTCTTAATTTTTTCGATAATGCTTATCTCAGCCTTGCATTCTGCTCTAATTTCAACATCAGTCCACCTATCATACATAGTTTTACCACACATTCGCCTGAGAGATCGCATTTCAACTGTATTCAATCTACTTTCATCCTTATTTTTCCAACTCCATGATTCGCTTCCATACATAAGGGTTGGTACCAGAACTCAATGGAGTAATGATGCACTGCCAATTTAGCCTCTTTTGATAAGCACTTATTAGATACTCCGACTTCAAGGCACCATTAATTATGTTACCGGCACAAACCCTCCTTTCAATGTCCTTGTCCATATTTCCATCACTAGTGAACATGCTCCCCAGATATACAAATTCTTCCACCTGCTTCAAGCTATCGCCATTTACTACAATATGTACAATGTACTTACAACTTGAAAAGCAACTGCTGGAAGAGTGGTCCGATTCAGTATAAGGTTTCTTGTCGTAGTTATCACTTTCACTGTGGGATGGTACTAGATGATCCAGCGGAAGAGCATAACTGAAACAAATCAAAAGATATTGTACCTACTTGGGACCTTACACCAGTTAATTATTTTATTTTATGGCTTTCATCTAATATGTTTACCTGTTGCTGAGATGCGGTACATCATAGTGGTGCTCGCTGGACCTGGGTGGGGGCTGGGGCGGCAGGTCCCCCCACTGCACCCCGAGCCCCGCCCCCGCCGCCCCAGGGCCCCCGGAGCCGCCGCCGTGCCGCGTCAGGTCCGGCTGCAGGGAGAGGGACTTCTTCTCGGGGTCAGGGTAGAACTCGGGACGAAACTCCGCTGTAAAATAATTTATTATTAAGGAAACTCTAACCGAACTATCATACAATAAATTATACTATTTCGATTCGTTAATCGTGCAGAAAACGATGTTCCTGTTATTTAGGGCGGTTTAAAAGAAACCTGTAAACAGCTTGATAATGGATGTTGTGGATTTGTACAGAGTTTTTTTTTGGGGAACAACATCAAAAACACCCAGGCTTGAGAAAAAACACTTTTTTTATTTTATTTTGGTATTCTCACCGGGAATCGAACCCATTTATGGTCTAATTATAAAGTCGCCGACTTAGGATTTGAATCTCTAGATATGAATCAGCGCAACTAGCTTCCTGCTTTATGGCGCAGATATTTTCGACTATTTGAAAGCAGCCCAGAATTAAAATATTTTAAGTATATCATAAGAACTTAAAGTTTAACGAGATCACGAAAAGTTTTTCGCGCCTTTTCAAAATCTAAATAAATTGTGCATCAAATTCCTTTAATTTATTTATTTACTGATCTTAATAGCGTACCTGATGCATAATCCCAAATCAATTTTTTTTTGAGTAAAACATTGGATTTCGGAAAAAAATCGTATTTTGAACAAAGAAACTGATTTGATTTTCAAGAACTTCAAACAATCCTATTAGACTCCCTTCAACGAGAGAAGACATTAAGGTACTGCGACAGAATGAAGACTGTACTGCATGGTTCATTAATTTCGTTTGACTTTGAATAGGAATGGTTTTTAAATCGCTTTAACAGTTCGATAGAAAACATGAGACAAAGGCACAAATAGAAATTACATTTTTTTAACTGTATTTTAATAATAATAAATATGTACTTTTACAAAATCAGACAGGTAGACATATCATTCCCTAATCTTAAAAAAACATATCTAATAATTGTTAACTCATCGCGAACGAACTCAGGACCATCGTTTAAGTACCTAATTATTATAAAATAACTCTCTCTTTCTCTCTTTTCCCTACCCGCACCAATGATAGGGCACTGACGATGATAGAACTATCAGTCTTACGTTTATTGTAAAATAACTAACATACGTTTAATAAAACTACTTAGTTAATGAAAGTGGAAATGTACCTACCAAGTGGTTTATTTTACCTTTAATTAGTTATTTTAAAATAATTGAATCATGGATATTGTGATGTATTGGTATGGGGGCTTTAAGGAATACACGCTGAGACAGTTATGACGGGTTTAATATATTACTGGTTTAACTGACTATGCTCCTCAGAGCTCCAACAGGGAATCCAAGCACACAGCAGACATACTCCATACTCGCATACGTTCGTACATCTTCTGTCGCCCTCACACACAGTCTCTTTCACACACATATCTCACAGATATCCACCAAATAATGAAAATAAAAAATACACATCAAAATAATCGTGTTTGGTAGGTATTTCAAAAATTGGGCTCGGTAGATGATTTTTATTTGACTATTTATTATATTTTCTACAAACTGCTTATTCTATTTTTTTTATTTTAAAAAATGTTTTTATTTTATTTTATTTTTACTATTATAAGTAAAATTAAAAATAATGTAAGAGGAAGTAGAGCTATTTACAATAGTTACCAGATCTCGCCATGTTGTACAGAGAGTGATCTCGTCCTTTTCTCTTAAAGAAGTGATACGCCAATACACCAAGCAGGGAGAATATAAGGAGTGCAATCGCCACCCCGGTGTATAGCGGGATATCGTTTGATGGAGCTGTGAAAGAAGGAAACATTGACCAATTATTTAAAATTCAACGGTTTCTTTTATAATTCAAATGATTAAGGCGTTTATTCGATCAATGTTTGTCCTTGCGGATAATTTTTAATCCTACAGAAATAGTCATAATGTAAAAACATTTTTTCTTTATTTAGATACATACTAGTAGTAAAATAATTATTTAGATACATACTAGTAAAATAAATATATCATAGTGTTTATTCGATCAATGTTGGTCCTAGAAAATTTAAGCATGATTTTTTGTTAAAAAATCACGTTGCTGTACATAAAATCAAGGGTGTAGTAAGTAATTTTTGGTCCTACAAATAGGCAGTAATAATCTAATTACATCGACATTACCTACGTTTTTCATAGAAGTAGAATAATAGTAAATTATCGTAGGATTTCTTCGATCAATGTTAGTCCCATGTATTGGGTAATTGTTGATTCTTGATACTTCAAACAGGTAGGTAATCATAATGTAAAAACGTCTCCATGTGCATTTAAAATAAGTATATATTGGTAGAATCTGAGCTTTTTAGGTAATTAGTCATTAATTAATTAATTTGACCATTTTGTTATATTTTTTGTCAATAAATAAATAAAAATGAATTGCCAGAGCTTTTGCTGTGGAGTGTCTGCAAAGCAGCACAGCTCCAGGTGGAAGAAGACAGTTCACAGGCTAGCCATGCAGAGTCATGCAGTATCATCATCCTCAGTCATGAGGCATAGATTCGAGAGAGAAAACAGAGTAAATTTTTCATTACTCTTTTACTTTTAAAATTAATAATTATTTATCTAATTTTGTATTTTACATTTCTGCTGATTGTAAAAGTCATGTTTAATCGTCATACGATATAAAATCAAATACTTTCCCAACTGATTTTCTAATTTGGTAAAATAATAATAATCTGAGTTCCGGTTATATATAAAGGCATCTAATTATATTATCTTCAGTGAAGAAAATTTTCTGTTTCATATAAAAGATATACTTCTCGTCTCTCATTAAGACCAAGTTATTAATGAAGTTTCCAACAAAAATAACAGATAGGACGGCGAAGAATGCGCGAAGTAATCTTAAACTTGTTCTGTAAAGAAAATAATTTTAAATTGGTCTTCCTCTTAACGCAGCTACATAGTATGAGAGACTCGAAGTGTCGAACTTCGCTTCAGCTACTTGTTCTATGGCTATGCTATAAATTCAAGTAATTTGTATGTAAATCTGGCATTTAGTACGGAGGTAACGTTGAATTATATTATTTTTTGTTTACATATTTTTTTATTCGATTATTCCGTAATGTCCGTTGTTGGAAACGCATTAATCAGCAACTTCCGGCCATTTTGACACGACTTCGCTATGAATTTAAATATCTCCGTTTATATGATGGTGTATTTGCGTCTGCGTACTAACTATACATTAAATAAACATTATTATTCGTCACAAAACAATATTGGTTAAGTAAGGTTAGCGTACCTAATAAACCTGTCCAAACATTAAAACGCATTATTTTCTTCAAATACGATGCACATTTTTACAATTTTTTACCGCGGATTTGTATTTTACTATGTTATTTTTTATTTCAGGGCTCTCACACATCTACGATTTTAACAGCAAAAAAGCATGTATGAAATAAAAGTTGTCCGCGTCGTGGGCTAGCGCGTTGGCCAACCACGTATAAGGCCGCGGGTTCGATTTCCGATTCTACACCAAAAAAGTTGATAGCCAAATGCTTAGCAATTTTCTCAACAGATGTCGCCAGTGAGAAAATCTTAGTAAAGTGAAACGACGTGTGGTAATTCATACTAATAAATGTTCCGAAATTTGTCATATTATATGGTTATCAGATGTTGAGCGAAATGGGGAATGTTGTGATACGTCAAGTGGCCACTTAACCCAGCCATTGACAGGTCGTAAGCCCTGTAAACGCCTGGATAATCCACATTCGTTTCGAGAGTTTCTCCGTTGGGATATCAAAAATATTTTATATTAGCCCAGCATAGGTATAATCCAGTAATCGGTCTACAAGTATTTGTACACATTCAAAATGTTGTTAGTAAAATATTTATTTAATTTTTTACTTTTTTTTTTGAAAAAATATAAATCTATGCAATCTTATGATATTTGCACATATTTAAATTTGTAAATACTATTTTCAATGAAGCCTAAGCGGCTTGTGCTTGAAAATAGGAATCAAGTCGTGTCGAAGTGAGGATTCGAACCGACGATCTCTGGACTCAGAGACCGCGACGCTACCCAGGCCACCACCCGTTAAAAATATATACTATACTCGTATATTTGACGACAACATGTTGACATTGTCAACTCACAAAAAATAAAAATCGTTTTAATACGACTATGATGTTCCGTACTGATTTATTCAGGAACAAAATTAAAATGAGAAGAAAATTTAATTGAGGTACCTACGTAATAAAGTAAAGATCAAATTATTCATAACATAAATTATTAATCTATTTACCGTAGCGGTCATCCCTCCGGTATATTACCAAATTGAAAATGACCATCCAACAAAACGGTAAACCGTTGCAGCCATAATTCAGTAATCAAACTGTGTTTGACACTTTTTTGAATTATTGTTTTTGGTGATAATGGCCACACGGTTTAGAAAAGAATTCGTCGGACACCTCCCGTTACAACAATAGAACAATGGGCGATGGAATAATTTGGTACGGTGGATGCATGGGTCATGTACTTGTTTATTTTCCCTTTACACCGCACGATACGTAGAGCCGTTTTCACCGACTAATTTAATACTAAGTACAGCAGGCTTCCATTTAATCAAATTTATTATTGTCGTTTAATTTTTTTTCAATATTTTTCTTTGTATTGTACGATACGGAGGTAGAATTTATTACACAATTCATTATTTTACAAACAAACCTACCAACATAATAATTCATATGTGTACGTATGTCTAGAAACACGGTATGCGTAATTCCTAAATTGTTTATACATAAATAAGGTTAAAAGGCAGTTTATTAATAATAATAATAATAATAATCCTTTTATTTAGCATCATCTTTGATACAGTACATAATAAAATAAAATAAAGTAAAATTAAATAAAATGAAATAATATAAAATAAAATAAAAATAAAGTGATAAATTTTAAATTTTCGACTTCAGGAGGAGAGCGCGGCTTGAACCATCCCAGTCCTGCCCCCAAACAGCCGACTCCTGAAGTTGGCCAATTTAAAGCACACCGTGGCTTCAAAGGAGTTTATTCCTGAGATAGCGAACATACCGGAAGCACTTTTTCATAATAATTGTTGATTTGTCTTGTAACACCTGAAATGTATTTTTACATCCGTTTGTTGTCATTATGTGATGACTGATCATCCTACCTTCATGTAATAAAATGATCAAGATACACTATATTTGATGTACCAATGCAGTTCCCTATGCACCGTTGGGTGCGGATAAGGAAAATAAGTAGTATTTGTAATAGTTTGTTGTCAGTGCATTTTTTCGACACTTATTACAAGTGATAAAATCCAATAGGTAAATGTAATCTTGCTAGCTTTTAAGCTCGGTATTACAAATTAAAAAACATTTTTTATCGCAAGATCTTTATGTTTCCACTTTTATTCTTCATTTTCGTTTTAATTAAAATTAATGAATGTGATAAATTTAATAACTAACGTGTATTAAATTATATCTCCGTTTGTTTGAACGTAACATTTTAAAAACCTACTTTTATCGACTTTATGTCCACTTTGGATTTTGATTAAGGAACCTTACCTTAAGTAAAGTTGGTGTAAGCGTCCTGTAAAGGATTGGTTTATGTTCCCTCAGAACTACACCCAGCTTAATGGCTTACGATGGTACACAACGCTACACACATCGTATAATACATTGTACCTCCTATTATACATTCTTCGAAGCCATGTTACACAAAAGCTAGGTTAAGTCGGATATTCAAAAAAACATATTTCCATGTGACTATAAAATATTTTGTATTCTTTAAAATTAATGAACCCTTTAGTTGCTGGTCCATTACATGCGTTGTCATGTTATTCTCACGCCTAGTGTGAAAATAACACTCCTAACTCTCATCCAACTTGTTAAAACAGAAACTTAACTTTTGACCCCGTTATTCTGCCTTATTTCATTACCACAGAAATTTGCTCTATGGTAAGTGAAATCTCGTTCTGGGTAATTTATCTTTGATTTCTTCTTGCAAGAGCTGTCATGGCAAACGGCAGCATTTATTTCCTATTCATGCCAACCCGGCGTAAATCCGTGGTCTTACAATCCCTAGGTAACCTTGATAAACTCTATAAATTTTGTGAGTCTCTTTCGAACTGACTGAGCTAAGCTGGTGAGCGTGTGAGGATGTAGAGCCAATGAGGTAAGTCTCTCATCCTCCACGTTACAGCGTATACGATACGTAGAGAAGAGTATTATTAATAATAAATAAAATAAAATAATTTTGTTTCAATGTCTTACAATAATATGAGATAGGTAGGTTGTTCGTATAAGAAAAAACTTTTGATTTATAAATCATATGAATTGTATTGAATAACTTGGTACTCTTGTTCTTATATCGTTTTACAAATAATATTTTACTTTTCATGGACAAGAAGTTTGGAAGGGAAAATGAGTTTAGATCAGAGAAAAGAAGTAAGAAAACTTTAGTAGTATTTGCCAGTTGCCAGATTTATCTCGTTTTTAGTATGATAGGTATAAAGACAAGACAATTAATTTATTACTTATCTCAAAAAGCTCATTCAAAGAAATTGGAGATATTTCAATACATAAAAATTTTAATTTATGCTTATTGTTTTATAGATAATCAAATTAATTCACTGCGTATACTAGTAAAAATGTAAAAGTATTCATTAAACTTTGTATAATTAAATTAAATTATTACACTGTAAGCTCTGACCCCTAAAAGATAACTCAAAAGATAACAAGTTATTTACTATTGAGAAAAATAGAACATTTCACATATTATCATATTGTAGTTTATAACCAAAGCTACATATTTATATTATATAGTTGAAAATTCATAACGATAAATCACTGATAACAACATTTCGTTATTATTATTAATTTATGAAGGAAATTGAAAATATAACAATAACAATAAGATAAAATGAATACAAGAAAAAGAATAAAAAATATTGTATCTAGTACAAATAAACTTGTTTTCTTTTATAAAACAAACTTTAAAAAATGCAAAAATGGTGCATAGGGCACTGCATCGGTACACCAAGTGCAGTGTTCTTGATCATTTTATTACATGAATGTAAGATGATCAGTCATACGCTTCAGAACCAGTCCAAGGTATCACCCATGAAATATTAATACGAAAATCACAAACATTTACAACACTAGCTATTAAAAATGTGTGTCTTACTTGTTAAGAAGCAAAAATTTTTTTTTTTTCGTAAATTGCGAGGGTGCAGTTTAATCTTGGGCGCGTCACCCTTCTGTGAAATGTTCTCGGAGCCGCATGCCGGCACAACAGTCGTAGCCCTGAGTGACGTTGTCTTAGAAATAATGTCCACACCTTTGGACAATGATTCACTAGAAGGGGTGTTTCCATACAAAGTTTCTAAAAATATACGCTTCCCAGGGTTAATTTCATAACACCACTTATTACCAAATTCCATCTTCTAAAGACTCCAGCGTACACTCACACTTTGAAACGTGTGACGTAGATGTCTAGTGTTGACGTAGATGCCTACTGATGACATAATAAGCGACGAAGCGGGTAACTAGACACTAGTCACACGGTAGTATGGAAAATCACTTCTCTGAAACTCTTTTTCGAAGGTCTATACTCTCGTCTGTCTCCGACTGCTTCCTTCCAGTACAAACTGTATCCGTTGCAATTGAGACTGTAAATAACAGCCATCATATTGTTTATCTAGTAATTGTACGCATTATTTATTATTACTTATATGTTAATATAGCTTTGGGTGTTGGCAGTGCGGGTGGCATTCACTGGACGGTAATGATAATACGCTTTAAATATGTATTATTTATAACGTTTACAAGAAATACAAGACTATCATTATGCGCCGGGTTCATCAGCTTCTAGTCACGACTTCACCATACTCGTGTACTCATATAACTATCTTGGAACTAGTACACACTTTGAAAAACGATAATTCATATAATTCGTCCTAATAATGTATTCAAAATGCAGTTTGTCTTGAAAAAAGGTTTTTTTATTGTTTTCTTGATTTAAATATTTGCGTTCTTGCGATATACCCAAAATTATCAATTTTGTTGTTGCTTTCAAACAATCGGAAATAACTGTGCCAGAAAGTAAGAAACAAGTTATAATAGTTAGAGGGTCGTGGTGTTGTAGTAGACAGCGCATTGGGCTACCAAGCATTAGGTCGCAAATTCGATTCCCGAGGAGAATCAACATGAAATATTTATTTGAAAGTGTTTTTTACATAAAAATGTTTCGACTGATTCTGAAGCGTAGGACTCATCATCTTGCAATTAATGATTAAGATACGCTGCTCATGGTTTTGTGAAGTGCCCTATACACCATTAGATGCGGATAAGGGAAGTGATAGTAGTAGTTGCAAACAATCGGAAATAACTGTGCCAGAAATTAAGGAACAAAGCTATCATAGAGGGTAGGTTAGGTTAGGTTAGGTTAGGTTGAATCTGGAAACCTAGAGTCCACAGTTCTAACCACGGTTATAAAAGAATATTTTTAAAATTTATGTTATGTAAAAAAATAATTTTTGGCTTTAGCAAAACAGAAGTGTAACTAATTGATATTTGTATAATAAAATATGTTAAAAAAACATGTCAATCCAATAAGTATAATTGATTACGAGGTACTAATTTAGCTAACGTATCCCGTTTCGAAAGAGATGGACTTCGACTGTGACATTGATATACATATTGGTGATTGGTGCACGCAGCTTATGTACACTTGGTAATCCGGGATGAGTATTACAGCATTAGTATTGGCATAAACATGCAAAATATAAAAGCGTTTCGGGTTCGATTCCAAGCGAGTTGGTGAAGGGTTACTTGACCCGTGGCGCTCTGCGTGGGGCGGGGGCGGGGGCGGTGTGTCGGTAATTAAAATGGATATAGCGTAGAATGGTCGGACCACCTACTGCTTACAGCTCTATACCGCACTGCTGTGCTGCATATTGGGAATTTTACTAAACCAATCAAAGAGAAAAGGCTTAAAAAGGGCTTTGCTAAAAGGATATTCAATTATTTGTTCCATTTTATACTAATTTAGTGGACGTGTGCCTAAAATAATTAACACATAGTACTTAGGTTCCTTTTCCGTAGTACATTCTAGGAACCTACACTTTTCACTACATTTCATTAATCCGTAAAAAAAATATTTGCTTATTTATTGATAATTAATAGTGCCATAATAAATATAATACTACTTCTACTTTCCCTTATCAGCTCCCATTGGTATACCAAGTGCAGTGTATCTTGATCATTTTATCTCACGAAGGTAAGATGATCAGTCTTCCCGAACCAGTCCAAGGTATCACACGTGAATTATTAATATGAAAATCAAATATAAATAAATATTTCACGACCCCCTACGGGAATCGAACCTGAGCATAACCTAGTACTTGCTGATATTACACATCGGCAAGAGAATATTTTAAGGCATTATATTACATTATATGACACATTAAAAAGGAATCAATGTTTATTGCGGAATACCTACGTATATGGCAGCTATTTTAATATTAATTAGTATCAAACTATAGTTAGTTAGTACTAAGCATCACGCCATCTCCCCGAAGGGGTAGGCAGAGAGGGTAAAACGCCACACCACTCTGTGCTGGCATACTTCTATTGCTTTCTCCACATTCATACATTTTCACATGCACGCACGTCAATATAATTAGTATCATTGATTTATTTTTTCGGTATTGTCACAGTTTTCTGAAAATAAAGTCACATTAGTATAATATAACACCGACGAATTCTAATAAATACAAATCCTTAGTGTTTTGCTGTCTTGAAAATGAACAAGAATGTAAGATTGTCGAGGATGAGACCTAATGAGTAGTTGACCGCAAATACCCCTTAAAGGCCATGTTAATGGCTGAGCAGCGCATAATGTTGCAAATTTCTTGAATTGGATTATGGCGTTGGTGGTATCAAGTAGCGACCTACACTTGGCGGTTTCTCTCAGCCTTTTTACTGAGCAGTATCTTTGTCTTTATGTCCGATAATTTAGCTGCTTTATCGAATTACATTGCACAAAGTGTGCGTGGATAAGGAAAGTAATATGACTCGAGGTTTAAAGGTTTATGCGGTGAAATTAATTACTAAAGAACAGTGCTAATTTAGCAGGCCAATTCCGTTACTATGGTCTTGTGTTTTAATGTTTGTAAGACACTTTAAATGTTTACTTTTAATTAGCAACATAAAAGATAGATAGGGTGTGCCTACAAAAATTATTTAAATGTATTCAAAGCTTCTTGTTAAAAATGAATGTTACGTAAAATGAAAAAGCTACGAAATAAACAAAGTTGCAAGTTGTGTCGCGGCGTCGGTCGGCGTCGGCGTCATCCGTCGACTTCGTAAACCTTAAATGTTCACTCAAGTACGTAAATAATTCATTCATTATTTCATTATACCATATCCGCTCCCTATGTGGAGCATGTGGAATCCACAAACTGCCTCCAGGCCAAGCGATCGGCCGCCAGCTCCCGCGCATCCTCCCAAGTCAAGTCCACGTCCCGCAGCTCTGACGCAAACTGCCGACGGATTGTCAACAGTGGACGACCGGGACGCCGAGAACCTGATGCCTTGTAAAATAGGCAAGCATGGTTAAGGCTCTCGGGAGGCATACGTAGTATATGGCCTAGCCAGCCGAAACGCCTTCGCCGGATGACAGTAGATACCAAGGGTTGCTGTGTCCGTTGCCTCACCTCTGTGTTCCTTACAAAGTCAAACCACCGCACACCTAAAATTCTTCTTAGACACCTATCCTCAAAACTTAGTATTCTGCTGTCTTGGGCCCTAGTTAGGTGCCACGATTCGCAGCCATAGAGAAGAACAGAACGTAAATAATAATATCACATATTTTATATCGATTACAATAATTTTAAAAATCCCCATTTACGCTTTTTATTTGATGAAATTAACAGTTCAGTATAACCTAATTTGAGCTACCTAGCGCCGAAATGAATTATTATTAAAATCTTTAGGTAGGTACCCAAGGAAATGCTTTGCAGAGTTTACTAGGTACTACACACGAATTTCGCAATTCGCTTCTCATGGATACCGGTTGTACTAAACATTTTAAAACCTTTATTAAACTCAGCGGGTATTAAGTAAATCGGTTCAAATTAATTTTGCTTATAATGGTTTTAATAAATTCCTAGGTCAAAAATTAATAAACATTGCGCCATTACAATGAAATTCAATATTATTTCTAATCGAATCGTGACTGTAATACTTTTCAAATATGTAGGTGATAAGACCTGTCATTAAATTAAAGGTAGAGTCAAAAGTAGCCGCGCAGCCTGTGCTAAATACAGACAAGTTATAAAAATAACCTTAGTATTTACCCATTCACTATATATGCCAGTTTGGGTATATAAATATAATTGTGTAATTAATCGGTGTGGTTAAACTTTCATGCAATTATACCTATGCTTAAATCGATCGAATGCCGCTTTCAAAACAGTATAATATGGCGATAGAAGCTAAACTTATTACAAGCCATAAAACAAATGAAATAATCTCAGCAATCTTAATAAACTCTTTGCGCGGAATGCAATGTTTTATGTTAGGAAATTTGTATTGAGTTTGTATTAAAACAGAATTATTCATCGTGTATACAAAACATTTACAATAATCAAAATGAAAATTATGTAGCAAACAAATAGCCCAAACTTAAATGTTTTTTTTTCGTGGATACTTTTCCTAATTACTATCACAACCGCTGCTCGTTTTATGCATTTAAATTATTTAAAAAAATATATATATATATTTTTCGCAAAAAATTTAACATAATGTATTGTATGAAATTTATGTTAGAAGCACTTACTTTGTAGTTATTATTAACTATTTAAATTAAAAAAATAAAAAAAACTGTACCCTTATTAAGAGACACGTGTTGCCTCAAAACCGGTCGGGAGTTAGATAAATAAAAAGTAGTTAAAAATAAAGTTTTTTTCAGTTAAACATTTTAATAGTTCATAATGTATTGTAATTTAGAAAATAATTAATAAAAAGCTATGCACTTAAATTACAAAAGAAATAAAAATTGTACTTTGAATCTGTAGGTAAGTGGTTAATACTAAACTAACTATCAGTCACTAGATGTCATTTTCATCAAAAGTTTATTTTTCATTTTCTTTTACACTTTATGCGATATTCATTAGCTTTGTTCGTACAATAGGCCTTGCACTTTTGGTCACCACGTCCCCCTTTCTCAGTTCCCAGCCCACATCCCTGATGTATTGGGTTTCTGATTGCTGTGACAACCAGACAAAAGACACTCTACTGAGCAGAACCCCCTTTGTCTTTGCATCAAAAATATTAAAAATCCCCCTTTAAATATTTTCCCTCTCCAATGACGCCGACGCGACGTGTTATTACAATGCGAAGTAATGAAAGTTTGTGCGGACTTATTGTTAGAAGAGGTACCCCTGAGCTTTCTACACTTTAATCTATGTATGTATGATGTTTCTATTGCTTTCCCTTGTCTGCAACCAATGATGCATAGGGCACAGCATTGGTACTCCAAGTGCAGTTTATCTTGATCATTTATTTCATGAAAGCGGGATCGTAAGTAAAGTCTAAGGTCATAAGAATAATTTTAATGTGAAAAATAGATTAAAATCATTATTTTCTCAGATATTATTGGTATCCCAATAGAGACAGAGAAACTCTGGAAACGAATGTGGGTTATCTAGGCGTTTACAGGGCTTATAACCTGTCATTGGCTGGGTTAAGTGGCCACTTGATGTACTACAACATTCCCCATTCCGCCCATTCATCTTATTCTTTCCAGAGTTTCTGTCTCTGTTGGGATATCAATAATATCTGATATTAGCCCAGCATGGGTATAATCCAGTAATTTGTCGACAAGTGTTTGTATACATTCAAAATGTTGTTAAATCTTTTCTATTTACTCCGTTGGTAATTGAACCCACACCCTCATGCATGGTACCCCGACGTGCTAACCACTACACAACGAAGCGGACAGTGGGTATTATATTATAAAGATGTACATTGAACTGATCGTGGTTTTTAAAGAGCTTGAATGAAATTTTTCTGTTTTTTATCAATCATCTGATCAGACCTTTATATAATACCTATGCTAATCTATCACTAAACTTTCTTTCGAAATATTATACATGAAGGACACGCAATATTTACCATGATTTCATGTATTATTTTAAAGACATATTTTGCAACAGAGGAAATATCTCTTATTTCTATTACAATTCACTATTTTTATAATCGAATATTACTATCCGGTCACAAAAAAACATAAATTATCATAAACAAGCGATTTTTTTTTTGCGACGGTGAAGTTAAAAGGATAAGCATTACATTTATATTCGCAGGCAATGGCAATCGTAAACATTAGATTCAAACAATTGTTTTGTTATAAGAGATCGAAAATAAGATTGAATTCCTAACACGCTCTCGGAATAATAATGAGACAGTATTGTGCTAAAGACTAGCAGTTTAAAATTATCGCTTTGCCAATATATTTGCAAATAAATGTTTCAGAACCTTATTACAAAACTTGTATTCGTTTTATAAGGACATAAAGGAAAAATATAATGTAAGGGATTCATATTAGTTCCATATTAGCCGAAGAGCTGTTTTGAATGTTTTTCAAGAGATTCTTTTAAGTTTTTTATTTAAAAAAAAAATATACATTTTGCTCCGGTCTACCTACGCCGTAATTCGTAAACGGGTTGTCAACAGTGGACGTCCAGGACGCCGCACAACGCCGAGAACATAATGCCTTGTAAAATTTTAATACGCAAGTATAATAAAGCACAAGCCTATTTTCAAGCACAAGCCGCTCAGGTTTTATTGAAAATAGAATGTACAAATTCAAATATGTGCGAATATCATAGTATTGCATAGGTTTTTTTTTAAAAAACATTATTAGGAATTTTGGGAGGCATGGGTACATTCCTACTATAAGTCCCAAATAGCTGAAACGACCTTGATTCGACTTTCACAATCTAAAAATATATTACAGTAAATAGCTAGAGTATAACAAAACTCTATTTTCAGAAAAATTTCGTTTATTTTCACTTTTCACTTCAATACTTATAATAACATCAAGCTAATTTATTCGAGGCTATTATTTAAGTGTGCAAACAATTAAACTAAATTCCAAGTTTACAAATTTCTCGTTAACCCAAATTTTCTTAAATAAATTTCTCGCGATACTTCATAGCCTTTAAAATACCGGTTGAGAAATTTTCTGATACAATAATATTCGGAATTATTCCCAAGAAAGGGAGTAATCTTTTAAACGAGATAACAATTACCCTCCTTCCATTTCCTTAAGCGACTCTTCTTCGCATAATGAAACTCTGAATAAATAATGAAGGGCCATCATTTGAGACTTAAAACTAGGACAATCCTTATTATTTCTGCGATGGTTGACTTTAGTATTGAAGTGTTCGTAAACAAAAGAAAGTAGGAATGTTTATATTATTATTCTATTTTAATTTCCAGGCTTAGTACGCCAACTATTTACATCATCATCATATGCATCATTTCCGCTTTTTTACATACTAAAACATCATCATCATCATACCATATCCGCTCCCTATGTGGAGCATATGGAATCCACAAACTGCCTCCAGGCGAAGCGATCGGCCGCCAGCTCCCGCGCATCCTCCCATGTCAAGTTCACGTCCCGCAGCTCTGACGCAAACTGGGAACAAATCGTCAACAGTGGACGACCAGGCGCCGAGAACCTGGTGCCTTTAAGAAGACTGAATTTTTTTTAAATAAAGTATAAAGTACCTTTAACTTATAAATTGAATTATGCACAATATTCAAATACGCTTTAACCGAGAAATTTCACTAATTCAAATGTTTTGAAATTAATTTGATATTTTCATTTCCCCAGCCGCAGATGCTTTAAGATAATAGAACAAAAACCACAGAAATGTTCAAAGTTAAACGAAGACGTTAAAATAACCGCACAAACTTATAATTAGTAAATATTTTAATTTTATGTTGTGTAGAAAATTACATTCTTAAGTTATTTATTAAAAATGGCATTATCAAGTACCTTGTTTGTTCTACTACATCGGAAACAATGTTACGACTCATTATAAAACAGAATCCTAAAAAAAGACAACTATTACTTTTCCTTATCCGCACCTAATGGTGTAAATGGCATTGTGTGCACCAAGTACAGTGTATCTTAATGAATTATTATTAGATACAGGTAAGATGATCAGTCTACGCTTTAGAACCCGTCCAAGGTATCACAAATGAAATATTTTAACACCAAACACTACAGTGTATCGTGATCATTTTACTACATGAAGATAAGTTGATCAGCCTTACGCTTCGGTGCCGGTCCAAGGTACAAATACTTTCAAGGAGTAAGTAAATACTTTTAAAATGTTGCCAAAGTCCGACAGAAACATATTATCGCCATCAAACGCGAAAAATGTGCTCCTGAGTCCCGCTGACCCGACTTGAGAAAAATCGACATTATCAG
Source organism: Micrasema minimum (assembly GCA_022494985.1). Taxonomy (NCBI): domain Eukaryota; kingdom Metazoa; phylum Arthropoda; class Insecta; order Trichoptera; family Brachycentridae; genus Micrasema; species Micrasema minimum. The sequence continues at coordinate 70,464 of JAGVSP010000155.1, read as the reverse complement.
ACAAGGTGTTACCGTTGACGAAGGGGGGGGGGGGGGGGGGGGGGAAGTGGGGGGGTTGGGGTTGAAATATGTCGCCGGTCACGTGACCTCGTTACGTCAGACACTTACTAGTCCGGCCCTATTCTGGCAGATAACCCCTCTTTAACAGTTACCGGAGAAAATAAAGCGGGGTAATACCTGTCAAGTAGGTATATTGGGCTATAGGTAGGTACCACACTATTTCATTACATAAATATTATAAAAACGGGTTGTGGTCTCTGGCACAACTTGCGTCCTGCTCTCTGGCACAGTTATTTCCGACTATTTGAAAGCAGCACGAAAATCATAAAAGCTCAGATGTTTCTTTTTTTCAAAATAAAGATAAGTTAAAAGGTATTTTCGACCCTCTTCAATTAATATTTAAGTATTTAATAAACGCTTTTCTTAATGACAATTGTTTGATCCTTTAATCTGGTTTGGTAGGTACGTAGCTATGCTAATTTTGTGCATACAAACATTACTTTACCCCCAAGCAACGTACGATAGTAGGTACCTACTCTTAAAAAAAAATTAGGTACTTACTTGCTTGATACTTGCAAAATACTCGTTTTTAAGGAAATAATTTACTGAATATAGAATAATCAATCAATCAATTACAAAATGTTTTAGTGCAGAAAAATGGTTTTTCCTTTGATTTAAGCATATAAAAAAATGGTAGTAGGTACCTAACAGTGAAGGATCTTGAAAGAAATTTCACCCAAAATATAAAAGTACAATAAATCATCAAGCTGCCTGCATCTTTGGTAAAAACAACTCAAGATAACATTATCAATAGGTATTTGTTATTTACCAAAATAATAATCATATATAATATTTATATAAGTTGATATTAAGTAGGTTATATGAATTATTACTGTGCCAATCAAGGAAATGTAAATTCGAGATCCTTGGTGCTAATGCATAATAACTTCGTTAAAAAAAACAGGATTCTACGTGTTTCTATTAATCTTTTGTATCGGAGCTTCATTACGTAAAACGGTCATGTTATTTAAACGTAAATTTGTTTACATGGTTTAGTAAAAGTTTTAGTAAGCTCTCATTGGCATTCTCGATGACAGTACGCTTGAGAAATATCGAACTTTAATTCAGGCCCTTAAAATTTTCAGCGTCGAATTTCCGCGACTAAAACAATTTCCTTTCGTCAATACTGGCGTGACGCGACACCTTCTCCCGGTGGGAAAAGGAAACATAAACGGAAATTTATTTCTAGATATTTACAAATAAAGTAACTGCGTCATGTTTACAGAGCCCATTTTGATGTTATGAACATAATCGATTATCATAATTTCATTATTATTCCAATAAATTAATTATTCATTTTAACAACATTTTGAATGTATACAAATACTTTATTTATTAATTTATTTAATTTATTTATTTAATTACAGGTAACTCTACAATGTGACAATATCTATCATTTTACATTTTATCATAATAATTACACACACCGTTTTATTGCACATCAATTACAGAATTACACAGCATTATTATTCTCGTACACAATTTCCAGGTTTAAAAAGCTTTAAGTAGTTTGCATTAATATGTTCGATCAGAGGTTACAAAAAGATTTCAAGTTCCTCTTGAATTTACCACATCTATCATTAAATACATCAATATTTAAATGTTTTTCTATGTCATTGTACAGTCTTAACATTCGAGATACTTGATACTTGTAGACAAATTACTGGATTATACCCATGTTGGGCTGATATCAGATATTATTGATATCCCAACAGATACAGAGGAACTCTGGAAACGAATGTGGATTATCTAGGCGCCTAGATAATCCACATTCGTTTCCAGAGTTTCTCTGTCTCTGTTGGGATATCAATAATAATTATTTATTACTCATTAGTCATTACTCGAATAATTCGAGTAATTCTTCAGTCGATCGAATTATTTGTTATTCATTAGTCATTAGTCTAAACATATGACTTATTCGTTAGCCATTTATCACTTAATTACGAGTTCAAGGTATCACACGTGAAATATTAATATTAAAATCACACGTTAATAAATTATTATTTCATGTTAACCCCGTGGGAATAAAATCCGCGATCTCATGCACTGACCATAATTTTTTATTTTTATTTAAAGTTTTTCATTGAAGTTTGTATATTCTGAATAGATCACGAGTTCAATTTGTTTCCCTATAAATTTGTAAATCCAATATGCTCCCGTGGAACGTTTGTAGTTTTTGCTTGGATATTAGGGTAAGTGGTTCTTCCCTGTGTCCTCCCCATTGGAGCCGAGCGGGATATACAGATAGAGAGTAGGGGTGTTGTGGAACTAACGGATATACGAAATAAAATATCCGAAACCGTATCCGATATACACGATGAAACCGCGAAACTTCGGAGGGTGATTATTCGTGGTATTCTAAAAAGATTTCAAATGGGACAACGAGGACTGACTCTGAAGTGTAAGACTGATTAACTAATTTAATTATTGCCTTCATGTAACAAATTATCAAGATTTGCTGCACGTGTATATTAAAGCAGTGCCCTACGCACCATTCGTTGCGGATAAGGGATTAGTACCTACCTGTAGTATTCTGAGAAAAAAAAAAGAAAAAAAATTAATCATTGCATACTAACTTCTTTTTTTTTAAAATGGCATAGGTGCTTCCGGCTATTTAAAAGTGTTTACGAACTTGAAATATTTGGTGCATCTAAATAGGTATAACACATTTTTTAAATGTAGTCTGATAATAATGAATTCATTATATAAATATGTTTTCTACTTAACGTTATATTTATATCCAAAACAAATTACCATTACTACTACTTTACTTTATCCGCATTAATGGTGCATAGGGCACTGCATTGATATGCGCGTAACCACTACACCACGAAGCGGGCAATTTACCGTATCGTAGGCGTTCAGGAAGAAATCATTTAACAACATTTTGAGATGAATTTCAATTTATTTAAAAAGTAATTAAATTTAACACTCAAAAGTAACTTTCGGCAATTATTAAATAATGCAAATATATCAAATAGACACTTTGAAAGTGAAGATTTAACCACTCTTTTAAGCATAGTAAAAACACAAACATTGATTATCTCAAAATGTTGTTTCTGGAGTTAGTGATTACCACGGCCACGGTATGTTCAAAATTATTTTATCCCAAGTTTATCCTTTTCACATAACCAAAATTATTCTTAAAATATTCGTATCCATTTCCATTTTGGAAGTATATTTTTCCGTATCCGTAACAACCCTACCACAGAGTATATATATTATGTACCCACAGTATCGGTGGTTTGTACTCCTGTCACGTCCCCCATCCAATTTGTGTCGCAGGTATCCGTGGCCAGAGTTAGTTCTCAACTTCACGTCATAGGAAATAAAACAACCTGAACTCGGAAACGGTGAGAAAATGAACCCAACAAAGTCGACATGGAAAGCTTTTCCTGCGAGTTATGGAGTACCACTGGAAGAACTTTACTGAAAAGTTACATTTCTAGAATTATAAACTTTCGCTTTATGGCAAAACGAAAACGTTTTCTTGAATGTGCTAAGTTTAGAAGGTACACATATTAAGTACCTACTTTCAAATGTGAAAATTCAAGATTTAAGACGCTCACTTACGAAATTCATTAACGCGTACATTTTCGCTAGACAAGACAAGTAAACTCACCGTCGTGAGGCAGCTCGTTCTCGTGACGACACAAGCCTCCCTCGCACGAGGCCTGCTGAGAAAGCCCTTGGCCCGTCCCCCCTGCCCCTCGGCACACTGCTATGCCGGCAGGAGCTCCAGCAGCCCCTCGCTCGCACACTTACATGAGACAAGTCAGTAAACTCACCTTCATGAGGCAGCTCGTTCTCGTGACGACACAAGCCTCCCTCGCACGAGGCCAGCTGCAAGGCCCTACCGAGGCAGCCCTCCGATCGCCCCCCCTGCCCCTCGGCACACTGGCGCCGCCTGCTCTGCCGGCAGTCCCTCCCGCAGCGGGACCACTCGGACCAGGGGCTCCAGCGGCCCCCAGACCCCGCTCCCGCGCCGTTATGACAAGGCAAGCAGTCGTCGGAACGCTGGACTGCAGGCCCACTGCACGGTTGTCCTCCGTTGAGGGGTTGAGGGTTGGTACATGATCTGGTTCTCCTCTTCCCTTCTGCTCCTTGTCCAGGGCACCGGCACTCTGACCACGGGGACCAAGCTGTCCATCCCCCATTTACTAGAGAAATAAACCATTCAATTAGATATCTAAAAAGATAAGCACAAGGAAATTTATTGATAATTCAAAATGCGTTGAGATAACATTATTGTTTGATGACCATAATCAAAACAGATCATGTTTGTTTCTGAATAGCTCTCTAGTGAACGCTTTCGCATGTGTCTACAAAATGCAAGTTTCTTTAATCTGCCAAGTTAGTGTTTATTACCTGCAAGGTAGCTTGTGAAACCAGAAGATGACCCTCGGCCGACAGTAGAAGAGTCGAACTGGACGCAGGATCGAGATTTAAGCCATTCTTCAACCAATGCAGCTGAGGGGTTGGTTCGCCGGCTGGACCGATACATCTCAAGGAAGTTTGTCCGTACAACTCTACGGCTGTCGATATTGGTGGGGATAAAAATTGTTTTCGAAGATCTGTAACAAAAAAAAACAAATTATGATAACATGCATTTTTCACCATGAAAATATTGAGTACTCAGACGTAAAGGGCTGTTTACGAGTTAAAGCATTTTATCTTTTTATTTTAATTATAACAAAATTTATACACACAACGTGTTAATTTTTACCGCAGAAAATTACGTGTGATTTACACATTTGATTATCATTATAATTATTATTGAAATTTTTATGAATTTCTACAGTTAATAAAATTTGCGAAGCATCATTCTGCATAAATAACACATTAATATCTTATAAATTAATATGTTATAATAAAAAGATAATTTTTATGAATTTTTTTTTTAGTAAAAATATAATTTTGTCTGTTCCCAGTTGACGAATGATGATCGTACAGCGCGATGATTTACAGCGCCTAAAGCTCTTTAATGGTCATCAAAAAAATATTTTTTCGGGTTATTTTAATTATTTTAGTTTTACCCTTCCATCAGTAGGTGAGTGTGCAAATCTGCTACCAACAGCTTGGTAGGTAATTAGCCCAACTGGCCACCCTGTAATAGGTGGTGCATTATCAATGCATTTAATTCCCCTAATACCTAGCATACCCCACCCCCGCCTAAACGTAGGACCGTTAATACGATACCCGTGGAACATGTGGGCCAAATGAGCATCAGAATAAATTTTAAAATGCGGAAACAAATTTATTCAATGTTTTTCCACCTTAATTTCTGCTTTCTGTCTGGCCGTGTAGAAATTATCGACTAAAAAATTATTATATTTTATTGATACTTCAACGAAACGACAGAATTTATCGATATCTCAACGGAGAACAGGTACAAAGAAGCTGTGGAAAGAAATATGACCTGTGTTGTAACATTTATTATTACATATTTTAATTTTTTTTTTTGTTCAGGAGAGGCCTATAAAATACTTGCCTATGGAATTAGTTCAATATTAAATTTAACGTATTCGCCTTTTAAAATTTTACCATGCATTTTCTTTTGATTGCGATAAAATACCGTGAAGAAGTAATTAATAATATATTCTAATGAATTTAACGTGAGGTTTTCAGATACAAAAAATTTAATTTGTCGCATACACACTTAATCGTCTACAATTATTTCGGCATCTTGATATAGAAAAATTAAACAATGACAAACAAAAAATATGCTTAAAATAAAATTTTCTGAAATTTTCCTAGTAACACCAATGACAATTTTGAGCTAATCTTTTTCTTCTTTCACCACGTTCGCCCCTATGAAGATCATATGAACATAACTAGATCCCTCCAAGAGACCCTATCGCCAGCCAGCTCTCTCGGCTCCTCTCACGTCAGGCCATAAGCTCCGCCAAATACATCCAGCTAATCCAAATCTCGAACTTTTAGTTAATGTGGCAAAGAGATCCATTGCCCAAAGATCTATCACCCTTTAAATTAGGTAAATTAATATTGAGTGAACTACTAACTAACTAACTAACCATCACGCCATTTCCCCGAAAGGGTAGGCAGAGAGGATAGAACGCCACACCACTCTGTCCTGGCATACTTCTCTTGCTTCCTCCACATTCATACATCTTCTCATGCACGCACGTTGATTATTCCGACTTCTTACATGCCCACTTTCAAGCCCTTGTTTTACTTGATCATGCCATTTCTTTCTCGGCCTTTCTCGACTTCTACATCCAGGCACAGTCACATCTTATTATTTTTTTGTCATCATGACTGAACCAACGTAAAAGACCTTTCTTAATTTTGTCGATAATGCTTATCTCAGCCTTGCATTCTGCTCTAATTTCAACATTAGTGCACCGCACCTATCATACATAGTTTTACCACACATTCGCCTGAGAGATCGCATTTCAACTGCATTCAATTTACTTTTATCCTTATTTTTCCAACTCCATGCTTCGCTTCCATACATAAGGGTTGGTACCAGAACTCCATTATGCACTGCCAATTTAGCCTCTTTTGATAAGCACTTATTAGATACTACCGACTTTAAGGCACCATTAATTCTGTTACCTACTAAACAAACTGTAATTATTGTACTAATAAAAATAGGTATGAAAAAACGAAAAGCCAAAGACCATAGACTAAATACCATCATCTGGTAGAGCAAAGTATCGCGTTACATTTTTTGTAACGAATTTAATATACTCCATAACGAAATACGATATTATGTTAATGAAATAAGGAACCCAAATAAGGTCGTCACCCTACCTTAGAGTAAACATTTGGTGTATAATGTTGTGTATGTAGGTACGTGATGACTAAACCACGCTATGCCTTGAAATGCTAATATTTGCAATCACCTACGAAGGGCATTTCAAGAGGCCACCATTGTTGACAACCAATAACAAGGTATTCCAAAGGTTTACATAACTTTAAATATTCAGATATGAAATTTCGGGTTAGGTAAGGCTTGCTTTTAAATTTAATGTGTGTTTTTAACCTGGAAATCCCTAAGATTAAACTTTTTAACTACCAACTTCAAACACGACAACTTAATAGAAGTTTGTTTGATATTAGTTTAAGTAAAACAAAAGATACTTCACTAACGGTTTATTTTAAGTCAGGCAAGGATATAACGACAGTACAATAAAAAAGTTTGGATATTCTGAAGCAAACGAGTCTAAATTATTCACATACCTAGTTCCTAGTTAATATTTTCACATGGTGTGTATTATGATATCTCCCATGTGAAAATTTGATAGTCAAACTTGGTAATATATTTTTTTTGCGACTTTGTGTTTTACATAAAAATACCAAGGTTGCTAATAAACAAATTTGAAATTACAGAGCTTAAAACAAGAGTTAAAAGTAGTTTTTCGGGGTGTTTTTTTTTTCGATAGTGAAGGAGATATTTTTGCTACTCAAAAAACTGTTTTTTAGTTGAGAAGTTCCAAATATACGGGTAAGTAAAGTAAATAGCAAAGTATTGCGGGGGCGGGGGGCGTATTTCGCAAACAGAAACTTTATACTGAATCAATTAGACTTATCAAGGGGCGGGTATAGGGGAACAAACAGGAAATGCATTTTATTTGTTAGGGGACATTGCTGCCAAATAATAAATTGATTGATAAGGTTTTAGTTACACAAAACGGAATGCGTGTCTAAGTATTTTTGTACCTACTTTATTTTATAGTAAAGCTTTGAGGAAATTTTTTACCTACATATTTGAAATTAAGAATATTATTTTATATATTATATGGTAAAATGTTTTTATATAGCATGAAAGTTAAAAAAATTATTACATTATTATTTTGTAGGTACCATGATAAAGTTTTCATTTTGTGGTGAAAATTTTCTGTAAACCTTTTATTCAAGGAGGTTGGAGGTTGTACTATAATAATAATAATAGGCAGAGACAATAAACTGTGATAGTTGTCGCTTACATTTATCAATATAAAATAAATCATAACGACAAAGGAATTACCTGATAATTAAAAATATTTCATGTCCTATAAAATTGATGGCGTTTCCTACCAATAATGTATGCAGCGCCGCCAAACAAATTTTAAATATTTTTAAGTTAATTTTCGAACCAGGAATCATCTCTTTTCTGTCATATTAATCGTATTGCATAGAAAGAGAGACTTTAACGACGCGACGGTTGAAAGGAAAAAGGTAGCTAGCGAAGGAAAGGTGCAAAGGAAAATGATACCTTGTGACTTACCAAGTGACATGATAATAATATGCCACTTGATATCATTTTCCTTTGCACATATTATGTCGCTTGGTAACTTTTCCTTTCCACGTTATTATTACCGAATGGAAGATTCGGTAAAATTTTAGTGTTCCGCACTTGGTTCTATTACTTTTACGATTTCACATAATTGGATTATTCAACGTAATTTAGACGTTATAATGCAATGGTTTCTTATTTAGAACCTTTTCTGTTTATTTCTCGCACGGGCGCAAGAATAACAGGTAGTTAAAGGTAAAGGTATAAAGCCTTGACGCCCTTAAAAATGTTTCTAGTAATGGCTGAATATTACGGATGAAGTTGAATTGTGTCTAGGAAAATAGATTACACTAAATGCATGTCTCGCGACTATAAAGCGCATACAATTATGAAAATACCTCTATTCAATTCGCTCTTAACAACGCATGCAATCGTAACCATATTCCATTAGGACTTATGTATTGACTTTGAAAAGGAAGAAAGCATTATAAACACATTATACAGCATTACCTGAAGATGACAAGTAAATATTAGTTCAGGCCTTTTGTTGACCAAACGCATCGCAATAGGCTTTTTGTTTACTTGCCGTTTCTGTCAAATATAATGCATATTTATGAGAGAGTATTGGATTACTAAATACATTTTGTGCACTCTCATTTCATTCATTCGAATGGGACATAAGCTTTTTAGCTAACACTCGTTGAGGACGCAGTTACATCGTAAATACCAAGAATTATATTACGTCATCACTTCAGCCCGTTGAGGTCCACTGCTGGACATAGTCATCCCGATCCTGCGCCGCCCCTATCCACTGTCTTGGCTTCTGGTTTCTCGGTCTCCACACCAGAACGCGCCTCGTCCATCGTCCGTCATTCTGGCTATGTGACCGGCCCATTTCCACTTCAACCAAGCAATTCGCTCCACCACGTCGCAGACTTTTGTCTGGCGTCGGATCCAATCGTTCCTTTTTCGGTCTCTGGATGTTATTCCAAGCATAATTCTCTTCATGCTCCTCTGTGCAACTTGCAACTTATGGGAGGATTGTTTGGTCAGAAAACCATTACAATATTTGATGAAAAGTGGTCATGTGAAAAGTTGGAATAATTGACGTGCGTGCATTAGAAGATGTGTGAATGTATAGGAAGCAAAGAAAGAGTACCAGAATAGAGTAGTCTATATTCTCTGCTTACTCGGGGAAATTGTACATTCTCTGGGACATGGTTAGTTTGTTAGAGGTATAATTTTTTTTCATGTGACGTTTGTAAAATGCGTATAAAACAAACATTGTTATTAATATGCACTAGCAATGCATAGAGTTTGTAAAGATCTGTCATTACTAATTCATTATCCATTCATTTATTTACCGAATTAGATAAATTGATCCAATTTTTAAACAGTTTTTCTCTAAAAAAAACTAACTCACTAGCCATCACGCCATTTCCCCGAAGGATTCGGCAGAGAGGATAGAACGCCACACCACTCTGTCCTGGCATACTTTTCTTGCTACCTCCACATTCATACATCTTCTCATGTACGCACGTCGATTATTCCGACTTCTTACATGCTCACATTCAAGCACTTGTTTACTTGATCATGCCATGTCTTCCTCGGCCTTCCTTGACTTCTAAATTCAGGCACAGTTGCATCATATATTTTTTTAGCCGTTCTGTCATTATCCATTCGCTCTACATGACCGAACCAACGTAAAAGACCATTCTTAATTTTGTCGATAATGCTTATCTCAGCCTTGCATTCTGCTCTAATTTCAACATTAGTGCACCTATCATACATAGTTTTACCACACATTTGCCTGAGAGATCGCATTTTAACTGCTTTTCTCTGAATACATAAATATGTACGTAAATACGTGAGACTATTTTAAAGTAATCTTTCGGCTGGAAAAAAACATAAAATTAGGATTGTAGATATGACGAATAAATAATAGATTTATAAAATTAATCGATATATCGTAAATGTAATATTTATCATTAGAATATAACTGACGCGCGACGTAGTATAACGACGTAAAATCTATTTATTTTTCAATTTGCCGAATTCCCAAACATTCTGATGTCTGATTTTTTCGATTTGAATAATGGATTTGATAGCCAGGATTAAATTATTAAAAGTGAATAAAAATGCATTTATTTTGATTAGATAGGAAGTACTATCCAATATTGCTAATGACGGCTGTTAAGGGAGGCATTTTAATACTTTAATCCTCCTTTCAGAGCAATTTCTTCTACAAACAATCTTTTATGTCCCGCCTCATGATTAAACACGAAATTCCTGCCTATCAAAGGAAGTCCGCTTTCAAAGAAGAAAAATGTTTGTTTACTTTTTCTTATTTTGCGAGTTTTCCTAGAGTCTACTTTCTTTATTGAAGAAAAATACAGATTAAACCATAAAAAAAATTCGAAGTTAAACAGTTTATCATAGTATGTTTATCATTTCTGAAACTTACGTACTTATTTTATTAATTTACACTATATCTGAAAGCATGCTCCAAAAATGATTTAATTAATATAATTATGTAACAAATTATCAATATTCACTAGGTTTAGTATGTCAATTCATTGCTTTGTGCACGATTAAGTACCGATAAGGGGAAGAAGTATTCGTAGTATATTTAACAAACAATAACAAAAACTTATTTTTAATGTATTTTCAAATTAAGAGCATACTGCACCATGTGACTCGCGGCCGCATCCCATTTAAACGTACTCCTCGATTTTCTTCCTTGAACTCAACACTAGAGCAATGATTTTTTACACATTTTAGATATCAACCAGCTGCGTGTTTGCAGTCTTATTTGTGTTGATTTTGTATTTGTTAAATGTGATAAATATATTTTTTAAATAAACAAACACGCATCTGGTCGATATCTAAAATGCGTGAAAGAATCATTGCTCTAATGTTAAATTCCAGGGAGAAAATCGAGGAATACGTTTGTATGGGAAAGCGACCGCGGGTCACGTGATGGAGGAGCTTTATTACGAACAGTTGAATAAGACGTAAATATTCCTCCTTACAGTAATTTCTGCCATCCGGTTTGCAATACCCACTTCTTTATTTACGACTCCATTTCTTTTTTGTGAATCGTGAAAAATTCAATTAGGGCTAAAAATGGATAAAGCAATTATTACACAGGTAAGTTTAAAAGCAAATAAAACACAAAAAGCTTTCAAACGTTCCGCTGACTTTTCATTAAGATTATCTGCCAAAGGATATATTTATAGGATTTAATCTCTATACTTTCGAACAAAGATGTCGGAACAAAGGTTTTTCTTTCCCTCTCACATACAGCTTTTGGTTTAATTCGCGAAAGCGTACATACACTTTATAACTGTATAAGTAGCGTATCTCACAGACATCGGCTAAGCGAAGTAGAGATAAATTTCCGAACGCGAATACTGGGTAATTTCCAGATATATTTATTATAAGGGGATATTGAGCAAAAAAACTCCCCACGATTTCTCGGACAATAAGCAGACAAGAATTTATTGGAATGGCGATTTATGTACGTCTTAACATTTGGAAAATTCCGCAAAACTACTTTTCTTACATCCCAATATTTTTTGTATAAACGTTGAAAAAGCAGTAAGCTGGATTTCATATTGAGACTAGTTTAATTTCAATATTAACTCAATGTTTGCAGCACTCACTTTGTAGTTTTCCATAATTATGAAATTAAACAACTTTTGTTTTAAACTACTTAAATAACATTGGATAGTTTGAATATTTAAGCGTTTTAAAAAAATAAACTAAAAAATTAAATTGTTTGAAAGAAGAATTAGTTTAACGTCTGTTCTCATAGATCTGTCAACTTTGTATTTATAAGTGTCTACACCCCAATGCACCGATCATGTGTTCCTCCCCCGACTTCACTCCCCTCTCCACCCCTTATCCCAGTACCTGGTCAACCACTTCAACATTTTTAGTTAGCGACTTATTACATAATTTTAAATTATTTTTATACAAATCCCTGATGAAGGAATAGTGTCTCCGAAACCGGTTGGAGTGTTAAATAATAAAAAAGTAGTTTAAAACAAAAGTTGTTTAATTTCATAATTCATAGTTTAATTTTGCCTGGAAACAGAACGTATCTAGAAAAACCACTTGTTTTCTCGTAATCATTGTGTCAGAATGACAAACTATAAATAATGTTTTGTACATACAATTACATACGTTTGCGGTACGTTTTTGTTTCTTGTTTTCACGCGCTCGTGACGAGGATTAAAAAAAAAATGTGCTATTATTGGTTACCCATTCGTAAAAACATCGTAAATCAATTTCAGTTGAAATGATAACCTGGCTAAAAAAACAAATGTTCACCTGTACCTTACTTTGCCAACTTACTGTTAACAGTGTGGATGCTGCCATAAATCAACAAGGAAAATGGTAACAGAGGTCTGTAATAATAATTCTCTCAAACATGTGGCTGAGGAGGTATCGTGCTCCCCGGATACCAAATTGATGTAATCGAATCAACGTTACCTTGTCTGATCGTAAAGTATCTCGAACCGACATGAAACGGCTGTCAATAGTCAGATTATACAATTTGTTGGGATTAAATAAATCGTTTCGCCTATTGTCGCCTAATTGCCGATAGACGTGATTCCACGAAATCAAATCATAATTAAATGTTTGATTAATGTCCGTGATTATATTTAGTTGGCGTGATTACCTTAATCATGATCACCTATTTTAGTAACTTATCTTTATGTTGATTAAAAATTAAAACTGATTACATTTTTTCTTATATTTGTGATAAATACAAAAATAATAAAATGTTAGAGTTGTTCCGCATCGTGAATAGATACGACTTTAGTAAAAATATTTATACACACTTACAAATGAGATAAACACGCGAACAAATGTGGAATGTTTCCTAAAAATCTCCATCAAATTTCACCCATATATTATTGATGGTAAAAGCTTTCTTCACAAACATGTGGAAATCAACCGCGTATTTTCACTTCACTCGGTCGGGTAGAACAAAGTGGTCCACTTAGGGACACAAAGGTCCCAAATAGTGCGCTATCTACTCCTTGTCTAAGATGTGCGCTTAGCTTTTATACGTGTCCATATCCCCGCAAACAAAGATGTGATTTATAGCGGACATAACCTGAAACATTTACGTGTTTTTCAGAACGACAGGTACAAGTGGTAAATAAAGGAGACCTTCCGCTCTGCCGGGGGAGAGTAATGGAGAGGGCAAGGAACGAATTTACCTTGTATTTTAATATTTCATGCCGTTAAGGCGCTGGAAAAAGTAACCTTCCAGAAAAATTGCCTCTCTGTATAATAAGGTCTTCAGCGAAATGATATTTATATATACTCTTTGTAGGTGTGTGCGTGTCCTGTGAGCAACAAAACAACGAAAATATGGTAAAAGGATTCTGTACCAAAAACGTAACCTCCCCTCCCCTATTTAATTATGTAAAATCTACCAGTATCTCAGCGGTTATGAGGTCGACTTGATGTGTACCGCAAGGAAATTTATTAATAATATTTAATCACTGTAAGCCAGTAAAATAATAAATACTGTATTTTTTCAATCATCATCTATCTGGTCTCTATGTATAACATACGGATTCCACAAACTGGTACTTGTACAAATGAAATTACATATGAAAAATAAAGGCGCTGAGGGAATTCAGCGGTTTATTCCTGGGTATTAATTTGAGATTCTTCATACCTTGTTTTTCGCTAAAATATAATACCTTTGTGATGAAAATAACGCAAATGTTAAAAGATAAAAAAGGTTTATGATCTTGCTGTGTTATGTAAATCACACGGGTGAACATATTCTGTACATATTACGGGAAATAAATTCATAGTCGCCTCAGCTCCTCCATTGTAATAAATAGTCACAAATCATGTTTACTGCGTATCGATAGTTCACGGAAGGGATGACGGAGTATGAGGAGATGGGAAAGGGAATAAATCAAATCGAAACAAAAGGTGAAATAACAATATGCTGAAGTCAAGCCACCAACAATTTAAATAAATTATTATCAAGGGTATAGCCACTACTACGTTAATAATCATATTCATTTAACGATTAGTACAAATTTTATTCTGATCTGTGTAATATATTTACTACGATAGATAACATTTTAATAACAAGTATGTTACAGATTGTCTACAAATGACCACAGATGAGGGTGTTTTTTATTTCCACATTAAAAAAGATGGTAAAACAGAACATTGTATCCAACATTTGAAAACCGCCTAGATTATGTTAAGTTGAGATAATACATGAAATACAAGTTGCAATTTTATTTATTATCAACTAACACCTTAGGGATAAATTTTTTTACAGTATACTAAACCGTAATGCACAGAAATTATATAATTAAAATAAAAAGTAAGTTAAATATTTGTCAAATTAATTCTACCTATAAAGAAAATAATAGCAAAAATCTAATTTTAATAAGATTTGTGCAATTCTACGTAATCTGCGATACCTACTTATAAAAACTTTTACGAGAAAATAAAAAAATTTCAAGCTCAGATTAAAAAGTCATATTACACATTTGACTCCAAATATGATGTGGATTCACCAGTTTTCGAGCTGTACTACGAGTTTTGTTACTACATGTATTTATGTACATAGGTTGATCGGGCGTTTTAATTGAATAGTCGCCGTTGTAGACCATTTGTGGGTTAAGTAAATTTATATGCCAAAGGCAATATTGCGACCCTCAGTAGGGTCATGACATAATACTAACTAGAAACACTAAAGCCTTCCCAATGGGTTATTGTACACCATTGTTGTTGTGGTTTGTTTTAAGGTGAACCGTTTAGCTATTGATAAGGATAATTCCTTAGAATTAACGTAACTGTCCTTTCATTGTTAGGGTATTATTCCAAAAACGAAGGGAAGTATTCGTAAGACCTTCGATATTTAGAATCCTGTTTTAGAAAGGATATTGCACATATTATAATTATTAACTTAAATTTAAAAAATGTTTATGTATTTTTTTGCAACATCGAAATGCATTTAACTTATTTACTTAAATCTTCATGTATAATTATGTACCTACATATCATAAGTGTATAAGGGCAGGCTTATTCTTCCAACCAACTGTTTTGTATTCATCATCATCATCATACCATATCCGCTCCCTGTTTGGAGCATATGGATTCCACAAACTGCTTCCAGGCCAAGCGATCAGCCGCCAGCTCCCAAGTCAAGTCCACGTCCCGTAGCTCTGACGCAAACTGCCGGCGAATTGTCAACAGTGGACAACAGGACGCCGCCACACCTTGTAAAATAGGCAAGCATGGTTAAGGCTCTCGGGAGGCATACGTATTATTTATTAGTGTTAATTAAATCGCATATTTAGGTTACGATTTATCCTTAAAACATTTTTTTCAAGTTTCCAATTCTGGTATTTCTTTATTTCTCACCTTGTTTTTGAAGAAGAACACTAACCAAAATATTTTTCACAGAAGTCTGTTTCATTTCAATTCTGATTGCGTCACATTTCCGTTCTAGATAAATTCCTATCAGATTTATTGGAGCGTTTTACCGCCCAGGACACAGACAGGTCCAGAAGCGTTTCAACTTTTCTGCGGTTTATTCATCATAAATAAAAGTAAAAATAATTCGTATTGACTATTAAAATTAATAAGAATTCAAGTTCGATTCCCGTTGGAAATATCATGTAAAATATTAATATAATGGAATGTGATAAATATACATTAATTTCATAGTTGATAAATTAATTTTGAACTGGTATTGTGACATAAATAAGACTGATCATTGTACCTCAATCTAATATGGTCAAAATACAATGGTGTTTAAAAACTGAAAAGGTGTTTAATTAATTAATTTTAAAATACTCTCTGCATTTAGAGTACTATCGAAGTGATGCACTTGATAAGTAATAATTATTATTAAATAAAAAGAAAAAAAAAAAATGGGAACATGACATGTTGAATTTTTTTACATTATGAATATTTTATTATCTGCCTTCCTTGATAGAAAGACAATTGTTACATTAAATTATTTATTTATTAATTATGTGCATACTATATCAAATATATTTACCTCCAAATTCAATTATACCTTACTTTGGTATAATGTTAGTGTTATCAAGTTAAAATTTGATAACGATTAGAAATACACGAAAAGTACATTAATTTTATCAGGTACGACGTATCAAATCAGTAGGTACACTATTGCCAGCGTTAGGGTGTTTTTTAAAGAGGGGGGCTCTACTCTACATATATTATATATACGCAAACACAACATTTCATACATATAACGCATATTTATATTATTGTTACTGTATTTTGTAGAAGTGAGAAATCTTTTCGACAGTCAAAGCAAAATTATGGAGTAGGTTGCATTAAAGATTATTGACAATTATCCCAAAATTTTGATCAATAATAATTAGCCAACAAAGCAATAAAATTACATTTTAAGGGTGAACGAAAAATGGGGAACCGGTGATTTGTACATAATAGCTTCTATAAAACTAAATTAATAGTAATGATAATCCCCGGAAAAAAAAATAATGGTTAAAATATGGAATATTTCTAATACCTAAAACTTGGGATTTCTTGTGTATAATTATCACAAAAATATATTTTTTTTGTTTAAACGTAAAAATGGCAAATTAAGTTTTTTTCAGGATCCAACACCCATAAAAATAGGAATTCACGAAAAAAAAGCTAAGTAAAATAGCAACATTATTATATTATATAAAAACCATAAACTGAAGTGTCTTAAATGAAATATAAAACGTTACATTTACTCGACAAATTTTAAAGTTACGGGTTATGAAATGTCGTGAATTCTTAAATGTCAGTATAAAATTTAATAAAACCGTGCTGTATGCCAAAATATTACATCAGGGTGACATGATGTCTACATTTTAATATGTTTTTCTAATGAAATCTTTTTCAAAGAAAAAAAAGTGCTTTTGTTTAAATCAAGATTAAGAAAATACATCTCCAAATTAGTATTTAAAAATTACTGTGTAAGGTTGCTATTTGTACAGCGCAGAAATGAGTAGTTTAATTTATACGTAAAAAATAAGGTGTGTTACTATTTTAATAACAAATTTTAATAAATAAATAATAATAATAATAATTTTGTGGCAATCCTTGACTACATAAAATGTTTTTTTTATTATTTTCATCAGCTATATCGTTGAAACTTTTTTTAAATCTCCGTACCTTCGAGTATCTTACTTTGATTAAACATTGAAGCCCAATTAAATATAGTTTACCCAGTAGATACTAAAAAATATTCGAAATAAACGTATAGCCGAAATTATTTTGATATCGCATATCCGAATCAAAATCTAAAAAATAGATATCCGTAACATCCCTACTATATACGCAGTGTAGTTACATCAAACATCAAACAGTCCCGGGCGATAATAGAACTTGTCAACATGGAGTGTACGAGGGCCGTACGCGATGAAATCGTTCACGAAATTCTCCATAGTTTAAAACATAACGCTTACCAGACTGATTGACACTATACCGATTAATAATCCCAACCTTACTATTGCAATGTTTACTGCTTATTTGCTAACGATGTACTGATGGCCCATTGCTTTTTTTAGAACATCACCCACGGTGAGGCGAGATGAAAAAAAAACACTGGCACAAAAACCACATGTAATCCATTATACTCGTATAAAAATAATATTCTCATTTATATTAAATAACTAATGTGATTTTGACAATAATAAAAAAAGGGTATAGTTAATGTTATACTTGGTGTTTCAATGCACCGCCCTAGTGATAGAGCGAAGTGGAGAACGAAATGCAAATCCCTGCTGCATTTAAGGCTATACAGAAGAATGTTGCACTCTTAATTTTGGACTTTCGGAATCAAATATATTTTATGTTCAAAAAATAAATTATAATATATTATTTCCACTACTCTCTCTTATCAGCACCCAATGGTGCATAGTCCACTGCATAGGTTTCACCAACTGCAGTGATGACTTGATCATTTGTTAACGGTTGAAGGCAAGATGAATCACTTTTCACGCCTTCAGCGCCAGTCCAAGATACAATGAACCACAGAGTGAAATTTTTAAAATGTGAAAAATTCACAATTCAAATAAATATTATCATATTGACCCCCATCGGGAATTGAACCGCGACCTTCATGCAATGACAGCCAAACGTCCTACCGCCATGCCGCTCTTTAATTACCATAAAAGCTCTTTAATTACCATCATGCCAATGCAATGCTCTTGGTTACATATAATTAATTATACAGGCGGTTCGAGCAATCTTTGGTCAACAAATATCACGCATAAAACTATTCAATTCTCATCGAGATATAAAAATCTTGTAAGTTATAAATATATAAAAATCTTAGTATGTAAAATATGTATAATCTTTATAATGCATAGTAAAATACATAACTTTAATATCAATGCATAGATGGAGCTAGTTACGCGCTGGTGAATGGTTTTCGATTCGTAACATAAATACAAAATCAAAAATGTTATCTGGTGTGGATATTCCCTAATAAGCGGAATGGGGGAATGTTGTAGTACGTAAATTAGCCACCTTTACCAGCCCAATGACAGGTCATTAAGCCCTGTAAACGCTTGAATATCAATATTCCTGAATTTGAAAAACATCTACTTCATCGCTGTAGGGATATCAATCGAAATTATATGTACGTATTTTGTGCGGAAACTACAAAATAAATACCAATCTATATAAAAATGTATCGTTTTATTTTTTCTTCATAAGTTATCTACCGAAGAAACGCTTCCATATTATGCCTGATGTAATCTTTGGAAGTATTATATTTAGTTATTAATTAAATATAAAAATTAATGTTCTATCTAGTATCTCTAGCTAGTATCTAACACAATCCATCAGGACTTCAGGACTGAACGTATGCGGAATACCATCCACTTACATCACACAAAACAATTTAAGTCTACGATAAGGAAATACATACTCTGCGTTTTATGGCTAAAGGGAGGCGGGAGACTCGAGCATAAAGACAGGGTGCTTAGCATATTGAGTCAAATGCGTAACGTAGTAGAGACGTTGCTAGTGACCGTACTTAAGTGCCATGAGATTGCTTGGTGCTAGTGTCCTTTATATGTGAAAATTCTCTATTTTTAACGTTTGTTGTTATATATGTTGTCCACTTCGTAGTGTAGTGGTAAGCGTATTTTGTGCTGTCGTGCAGGTCACGGATCGGTTCCCGATTGCAAGTTTCAGATAAAATAATTCATAATATATACCTTAATGTCTTTTGATCAAAATACGCCGCAATTCTTGTACTTACTAAACCATTGTTCTATTTACTAACGGACTAGAGAAATTAGTAGTTAACTAAATATTTAACTTTTTTGGTTGAACCCATGTTTTGAAAATTTACTGCAAAAACTGTTATTTTTTTTTAAAAAAAACTTTTGGCTGTCTGTAAAGTCGGTTTACGGACGATAATTTTACGTGATAACGTCATAAGAAAACATTGTATGAAAAATAGCATACTTTTATGAATTGAATTGAATTATTATTTACTGAATTATCATTATTTTGTATAATTACAAAGCAGGAGTTAATATGAAAATTGCAGTTTGATCCAAAAATGAAAAAATATTTGCACTCGTTAATTTCACTTTCATTTTGTGCTGCTGCTGTCTCCCTTCTACTCGGACGCATCGGCCGATGGAGGGGAAGAGAGATAATGATACCGAACGCTTATGCCGATCGTTCCCCTCTATTGCTTGTTCCGCGCTCTCGCTTGCACAACTCGGCTCAGGCGAACGTAACAATGAGTCATGCCTTTTTCGTGTGTGCAGCCGGCGTTCATCGATTTTATTAGACGTTATCACGTCAAAAAAAAAATGTTTTTGAAATTCACAGATACCCAAAAAACATAAGCAGAGATGACAGACATAAACTAAAATGTACATGGTACCATATATCACACAAAAAACATAAAAGAGTCACCTTCATTTGACTGCGACACAGTACAAATTCCATGTAAACCATACCCATATAACCATACTACATTTTTCACTATGTTAAATTCAATATGAGGATGGCCTTAAAGGCCGGAGGTCGAAACGTTGGAAACAGTAAACAAAACAAGAATCCTCTCAAAATACATTAAAAATATATACTTCTAAAACTTTTCGCATTTGCCACGATAAGCTAAGCACCCTGAACAGAGACAGAAGAACTGGCCAGTAAATCACAGCGAGTGTTTATGATTACAATATTTATTGAATACAGCGCGACCCCCGCGAGCCCCCTGCTCCACCCGCCCCATTGCCCCCCAGACCCTCCCCTGCCCCACTTTTCTGTACTGGGTTTCAATCGTGATAAAATTGTAACCCACGTGAATCTAAAGGGCGGACACAACTTGCCTCTTATATCCCGACACTGTTTCTAAACAAAAGAACAATATATATGAGTAATTCCTAAAAATAATATTTTTATTTGGTTTTAAAAAAAAATGCATTTGATCAAATTTTCTAAAAAAAATTAAATCAAAAGAATTTTACTTCCTATATTAATAATATTTTGTCCGCCCGTGGCGTAGTGGTTAGCGCGATTGTCTTAAATGTCCACCATCTATGAGGTCGCGGGATCGATTCCCGTCGGGGTCAACATAAAGTACATTATACCTTGTACTTAAATGTGGTTATTCAAGGCAATATTTCATGTATGATACCTTGGACTGATATTGGAGCTTAAGACTAATCATTTTACCTTCATCTAAACCTAAAGAAATGATCGAAAGTACTCTAAATTTGTGTAACTAATTCCTATTGCACCATTAGATGAAAAAAGGAAATTAATGAATAATCATCATCATCCTCACATCATACAATATCCGCATCCTTATGTGGAGCATATGGAATTCCACAAACTGCCTCCAAGGCTAAGCGATCGGCCGCCAGCTCCTGTTTTAGCCGATCTATTTTTCACCTAACTTTCTATAAAAAATTGTTATCGAAATCCAAAGGCGTGGCAGTGCATTTTGCTGCGGACTATTGATTTAACTGTTAAATATTGCATCTGCATCTGTTTTGTTATTTCAGTATTATCCAATGGCCGCCGCAGTTGGCACAGAATCTCATCGAGAAATAAATATATAGGAACTAAAAAAACTTTAAAACAAGAAGTATTGAGTACTGATTTAGTGGTACAAAAGTTCTCCTGGCTTATCGAATTGGAATTTGTTTCAAAGTACTAAAATGTTAGATAATACTTTGTTATAATGTATTTACAATATCTATACTGCCTTCTTTATGGTCCACAGAAAGACATTAAAAGTTAAACCATAAAAAAGCGATTAAATGAATCCCGAAGACGTTTTACGTTTTTTTTATTATTCAGTCATAAATACTTGTATACATGATATTATTTTAACAAAAGACGACCAATTTAGTATGCACATTAATTTCAATGCCTTAAATATTTGACAAGGAACTTATTATTACCATAGAATATTATATAAATATACCTCCTATGTTTTATTCTAAACACAAGTTTATAAATTTAAAAAAACCTTTGATCTGTTATTATTACATTTACTGATATACTTAATATACCTACCTACCTACCTAAAATACCAACCGCCATTAATTTATTTTTTACTTGTCCCTCTTTTTTTAAAGCCTTTATTTACGTTTAAAACGTTTTTGCAATATGATGAGAAAGTAATATTTACTTCAAATATGCAGGTACTGTACCTACTCGAATAACAACAAAATTACAATTACTTATAAGAATAAAAAGTTACAAAAGAAGTACCTAGTGATTTTTTTTAAGATGATTATATAATATCACTGTTATTTTGAAATATTTATTTCTAGAAATTTTATCCAGAATCCGTATTTTTTAATGTTAAAGAAATTATTTTGTACCTAGAGATTAGTTGGTTTGAATTTTTACTGAATCATCGTATTTTTTTAATATCAAAGGATTTGCTATCAAACGGACAAAAGCTCTCAGATTTCTTCTCATTTATTTCTTCCTTCAAACCAAGAAACATTCTGTCATTTTAAATATTTATTTATTAATACGATGAAATAAAAAATACCTCGATCTAATATACCTAATCGTACTTGCCTTACTTACATGAAACACGCCATATATATTATACATTCAGTCTAGGCAACTGGTAGAACTTGATAATTGGATATTTGGCACACAACCTTTAATTTTGTAAACTGACTAACATTCCAGCAATAAATAAAAATATACGGCCCTTTTATTAGCTCCGTGGAATAATTCAGTAGAGAATAAGTGTAGGCTTCGGATTTTATAGACTTTGTAAAGACCTGTGCCCTCTCGTCCATCCCTTCACGGAATAAATGGCCTCTAAATCCACTCTACAAACCTGAAAGTCTTCTATTTAACTGAGTAGTCAAGCCAGAATTACGAAATATTGAACCCTACGAAAACGTCTTTTTACACATTTTCTTCTTAATTTTCGTTTTACCCGTGAAAAGTCTCCTGAAGTAAGTATTACATTAAATATCTACGATACAAATACATGCAAGAGAAACATACTAAGAAACTAAGACAAGGTTCATTGACATACATGGCGATGTACGTACATATGTAAAAAATAACATTTTCCCACTATGCATAGGCTAGAAATATTAAAATTCACCTATTAATACTGTACGCTAGTGATAATGGGATTATTATTTAGTTTGAACGTGATTGTTTCTATTTTATTATATTAAGTATACTATATAGTATATAATATACATGTTACCATCTAACGAGGACATAGAGAATAAAATCAAAATCTTTGGGCTACCCACGTTTTTTACGTTTCGGAAGGCTGTGCAATTGAGCTTGAAATTTCACGAACGACACGTTTCTGCTGCGGGCCATAAAAGTTTGGAAATCGCCAGTTAGTATTCTCCATATTACCCTACCGACTCCTTTCCCCTCGTTTTAACTAGAGCCTCTTCTTCGCCCCCTCATCATCCCTCTGGTCGGACTCGATGCGTCTCATATATAAACTGTCACTTAAGGAGCCTTCTTTTATAACTTTTTCCATCAAATATTAAGTTTGCCCCGGAAAATCTAAAAGTTTATGATGGATCCATCTGTCCGAACAGAGATTTGAAGCCCTGTCATGAATATTTTTCGTGCAGTTAAATATTTTATTAGCCAACAGAGACTTTTTAGAAAATTATATGTTTTAGCAATTTTTTAAAGCAAATGTTAAATTTATTTAACGACTCAAACCAACGTAAACGAATCCTTCAAAATAACATACCTACTTATACTTTTACTTTAATTACCATTTTTCATGGAAAAATTAGTAATTGCATAAAATTCCTAAGATATTCAGATAGTTAGTAAAAAAAATTATGAGGTGGAAAATATGAAAATTTTGTAAAAAGCTTTGAAATGAATAATTAAATTACAATATTTTGTTATGTCCAAATACTTGCAAACAAATCTGGATTTTTTTCCATGAAGGATGTAGGTATATTATTTTATTTTTATTTTTAAAAACTTAACTTCACTGTCAATACATAGATGGCGTTTCCAACTCAAAGGTGGGTGTGTTTCAAACACGTACCACAAGAAAAATCAAAGTGTTCGCTAATAAGCGAAATGGGGCATGTTGTATTACGTCAAGTGGCCACTTAACCCAGCCAATGACAGGTCATAAACCCTGTTAACGCTTGAATATCCAAATTTCCGAGTTTGGAAAAGAGCTACTTCACCTCTAGCGACATAAAAAATCTAATTATTTAAAAAAATAAATTTTAAGTTTCATTTACAAATAAAACATTAGCCTTTGTAAATACGAGTGTATCTTACAAACTGGAACCATATTAATACACATTTTAAGTATCTACAAGATTTCCCTCATGACAATCATCGCGTCTATGTTTCAAAGAAGCCAAAAAACATTCCAAGTAAAGACATTATCGATCACTAGACCTCAAGAAAACCAAAGGGTGGCAACCCTTAGTTACTTAAGGGCGACCCGCACACTGATAAGGCTTCTTCAAAGAACTGCCTCCGAACCCTATCTCCCTCACTGTCGGTAGACCATAATCAATATCAGTTTTCCAACTAACTTTCCAAATATGTTGGGTAATCTGCTAATGGGGAAATTTTAACGAAATGCTTTAACGGTACTTTCCAAATAACTTCCGAGTTATTGATAAATTTTCAAACTATTTGTGAAGTTCTTGTATTACTGAATTTTGCTCACATACGCATGAAAATCTTTTAGTTAACGCCGTATTACGTATTAGTATTATTTGTTTTTAAGTAATTAAGCCAATAATACATATTTTCCTTCATAAACTTCTACATTACTTATTATATATTATATTATTTAAGTATTAACGCAACTTTTTAAAACGATTGCCTTTTAAATGCTTAAATACCTGCCTGCAGAGAAACATCGATGAAAGGCATATATTTTTTTTATTTAGCGATTCTTATTTTATTTTCTTAACTAACTAACTAACTAACCATCACGCCATTTCCCCGAGGGGTAGGCAGAGAGGATAGAACGCCATACCACTCTGTCATGGCATACTTCTCTTGCTTCCTCCACATTCATACATCTTCTCATGCACACACGTCGATTATTCCGACTTCTTACATGCCCACTTTTAAGCACTTATTTAACTTGATCATGCCATGTCTTTTCTTTTCGTTCTTTCATCATCCATTCGCTCTACATGACCGAACCAACGTAAAAGACCTTTCTTAATTTTGTCGATAATGCTTATCTCAGCCTTACATTCTGCTCTAATTTCAACATTAGTGCACCTATCATACATAGTTTTACCACACATTCGCCTGAGATATCGCATTTCAACTGCATTCAATCTACTTTCATCCTTATTTTTCCAACTCCATGCTTCGCTTCCATACATAAGGGTTGGTACCAGAACTCCCATTATGCACTGCCAATTTAGCCTCTTTTGATAAGCACTTATTAGATACTACCGACTTTAAGGAACCATTAATTATGTTACCGGCACTAACCCTCCTCTCAATGTCCTTGTCCATATTTCCATCACTAGTAAAGTAAATGAATGATATAAATTAGTGGAGTTTTAAAATGTGAAATAGATTTATAAAATATATTTTGAATTTAAATATTCAATCGACCATAAAAAAACAGGAATTTAATGATTAACAGCAAGACAAACAATGATGAAGTTGTGTTAACAGAATTCTTTTCTTTCCCAGAATGAGGGAATCCACTGTTTTCTAAAGTATTTTTTTTTCTATAAACTTACTATTTAACTAAACAAAAAAAATATATTTAATATTTTTTTATAAGTTATTGATGAAGATACGATTTTTTAAAGTTGCACATTTCAAATACCGCGCTAAATACCAACTATGTACTAACTGCGTAATTTTTGCAGGAGTGACGTCATAAAACGGGTTGTTTAAGGCCATGGTATTTCTCCAGCCAGTAACAAAACTGTCAAAAATCTATGCAAACTGACGCGGGAAGCCCCGATAAAATATACCGTCGACTCAACTGTCATATACTGTTAACAGCTGTTCTAGAGAGACTGAATGGCGGCCATCTTTTTTGCAATAGAAGCTTGTATGTATATTGTATTCCATATTAAAAATGCCATGGAACGCGGCTACGGGGGTTTTAAAAACGGAAACCGGAAACACTACACTTACATACAAGGAGTGACGTCATTGTTTAAGATTTTGAAATGAATGCTATATTTCAACAATTTTTTACTAATTTTTGCGTGCGTTTTTGGGATATTTCATCCCACTTCAAAAAATTTAAAATATTCGCGTCTACACGAAAGCATTTTTTAAATTCAATTCCGGCTAGCAGTGGATTTCCTCATTCCTACTCAAAAGGATATTTACCATAAAGATTGGGGTTTTCTCGATTATAATTACGTTTTTTAATAATTATAAAACTGGTTATATTTAGGTAAGTAAATTTTCATTCGTAAGCGTTGAGTACATAATGATAATTAACGAATTAAACGATCAATTAGCTTACCTAAATAGACAAATACACAAACAGAACATGATATTGTAATTGATACAGGACTTTGCCCAATTAGTCAACATGATTGTGTTACAGAACAACAATAATAATGCTGATCACTAAATTAGAAGTTTATAAATAATCATCATTGTCACTTTGTTTCCGCTCCCTATGAGGAGCATATGGATTCCACAAACCGCCTTTAAGTTGGCCTCCAGTTCCCACAAAATTTGTATTTGTATTTTGTAGGTTAGTGAGCAATATATTCGTGATGACAAGTATTCAAACTGATGCCCCGTGGTGTATAATACCGTGCATGAGGTCGCGGGTTCGCAAAAACATCGATTTAAATGTGGTTTTTCTACAAAAATACTCCATGTTATTCTTTGGATCGACCAGAAGCGTAAGACTGATCATCTTTTCTTCGTGCAATAAATAATAAAGATACTCTATTACAACATTTTGAGTGTGTCCAAATACTTGTAGACAAAAACTGGATTTCACCCATTACGGGATAATAATTAGCTGGGTAAATTTGGCTGGGTTAAGTGGCCAATGACAGGTCATAAGCCCAGTAAACGCCTAGATATCCATATTCCCTTCCAAACTTCTTGTCACTGTTGAGATGTAACTTCTCATCTCGGTTGAGATGTCAAATTGTAATACTCTATTACACTTATTATTCCAATGCCAAGCCCTATGCACCATTAGGTGCGAATAACGAAAAAAGTAATAGTTTTGAAATTATTCAGTTACTATCATTCATAATATTTAGGTCAAACTATTGCCCTGTAACCTGTGCTGCTGTAACCATAACAGGGTGGTATTTCAGTCTGGCTGGGATTTCATGAGTCAGCAGATAGGATGAGCGGATAACTCAAGATGTATTGGTTCAGGCTCTACGTGACCAAATATAACTGATTCTTACAGCAATACCATCTCCGAGGCAACACCATTAGTTCAAATACGCAAGGAAAACAATTATATTATAAAACGATACCTACTCTACAGTCGTGCTTAGCGAAATTTTGATTTACGATTTTAATAGTAAAAAAATTAAAAACAAAAAAAACATGTTCACTTAATAAATGTTTAGTCAAGTACATACATGTTTACTATTATTTTATTCCAATTAAAAATTAGATATTTGTTTCGCTAAAGAAAAGCGATTAGTTTGGGTCAGAGCTGCGGGACGTGGACTTGACTTGGGACGATGCACGGGAGCTGGCGGCCGATCGCTTGTCCTGGAGGCAGTTTATGGATTCCATATGCTCCACATAGGGAGCGGATATGGTATGATGATGAAAGAAAAATCTTTAAATTATACCTTATTATCATTTATACCTAATCCTTCTGTTATTGTTATATTTATTGTTTATCAAGTTTGTATTGACTACGTGTATCATGTTCCGTGTACTCGTATAATAAAACTATTGGGTACTTTTTACTGTCAATACAATATAAGTATTTGCAATGCTCATTACAAATCTAATTTTTTAGTATAATGCAAATTTAATATTCTATCGGATAACATTCAGTAGTAGAAAATAAGAATTCGGAACACCACAGAAATAAAGTGACTACCACCAGGTACTTTCCCTTATCCGCACCCAGTGGTACAGTGTATATTGATCATTTTTATTGCATCTGTATTTTCCTAGACTTTTTGTATTGTATAAAATACGTACAACATATCTCTATTCTTACTTCCGAGCGTTATTAATCACGTTGAGAAAGATACCAAACCATTATTTGCAGCAAAAAAACTGTTGTTTTTTGTCATAATTCCTGCACAATTCTACAGAAAGTTTGTCTCGGCGGACCGCTTTGTTGCGGATATTTCTAATAGCGGGGAATCCCAGCATAGTGGAAAAATCCAGCGATCCTGTCCGACTTCCGGCGCGTTGTTTATGTCTCCCACAGACCATGGGCGGGGCGGGGCGGAGAGGGTAAGAGCGGGCGGCGGCGGCAGCGAGGGACGCCAAATAATAAATTACCCCCGCTCACAGGGGAAACGGAAAACAAATCATTTCTTGTATCGATGGAATAATTCGCTCCCTCTAACGCCTTCTAGGGAAAGAAAAATTTCCTCTCCTTTGTCAAGTAAAGATGTTTTTGCGTTATTAACGCAATATCGTTGACTTTTGCGACGCGACGGGTAAAGATAGCGAAGCGGTTAAAAGGGTGTTGTTTTATAATTTTTTTATCGAGAAAAACTGGGAGTCATGATAAACTACTGTTAACGATTCTTCGGTAGTTTACTACGGAATAAAACAGAGTTGAAGGAACCACATGGACTGATTGCTGAAATAGCTTCGAGCTGTTAGTGTGTGAACGCTAAAAAAGCTAGCAATTATAATCAATGTAATATTTTATATTATAATAATCAAAATATTATTCATTTTCCATACTTTTATGATCCCTTCTATTAAAGGTACCCTAGATGCTACTTTTCAAGATATTAAATTGTTTTGTTTGAAATTCAGCCTGTTGTTATCTGAAACTTTTTGAATTGTTTTACTATACGCGTCAATATCACTTTTTTTATACACGTATGCAGTACATAAAAGTAAAAAGACACTGTCATTAATCCATTAAAATTTGTTTTTTTTAACTTAACTTCAAACAAATAAAGTGGAATACTTCGGCCTTTCATTTAAAGACACAATACAATGAAAATAAGAAGTAAGAAGATGATAAAATTGCGTACCAATATTAAATAAGGAAAAGGGAGAAAATATAAGATGTTTCATTGTGTGGACTGTTTTTGTTTGGGTGGCGTACGGAGACACGATGTTAAAAAATGTTTCGTCTTTCTACTTTCTTCACAATACGAAGGGGACTGAGATATTAATCTCGGGACGTGAAGAATGTTACAGCCTTACTATGGACCTAGCCCTCGCTCCCACCCGCACCCTATAGGCACAGCCTACACACCCCTTACCCCCGCACAAAACAGAGACCCGGGTGAAATTCCACACAATAAAGATGCGAACATTACGAAAGTATTAAATGGGCTTATTTCAAATTTTGTTAAAAAGCAGGTAACGTGAAGGGGATGGAAAGTACCTTAGGCAAAAAATAAGTTATTTTTATTTGTTATAAAATAATTGTTTTACTACATTTTGTCAATACAAAAGCGACTTCTATTAAAATTTTTAAAGCCTTTTTTTGTAGTTTTGACACACACTTTAACAATTTTTTTATTATCCTTTATATTATTGGATACTTTCGAAAATCAATTTTCTTTCTTCTAACGACATCTAATGAATGAATCGGAACTTTGTAATACGTCAATGTCCAATATAGCTAAACCATAAAACTAAATATTCACATGTTTTTTTTGGAATATGTAGTTTTAACTTTGATAAACTTGAAAAAGGTGATTTTGATATAAATGGCGGTATATTGTATATACTAACAAAATATCATTTTTGCACGTTACAATTATAATAATTTTTTTACTTACATGCAACTTCAATGTAGGCAGGCTGGCTCTTGATCTGCCCGTTGCCAGTCCAAGCGATGCAGTCACAGTGGAAGCGGTCCTTGCCGAAGTACTCCTCGACCTGGTTCCTCGTGACGTCACACTCCGCCTCCACTATCCTGACTCCGGACTGAGGGTCCACAAACTCCATCTGCCTGGACCCTGGCCAGCGGACTCCGTTGCATTTGAAATAGACCTGGAAACAAGGTTAAATTACTGATTAGTAGTTAGTTACTAATAATGTTAACATTACAGAATGATCTTAATTTACATATTGTATTGTATTGTATTGAATCTTTTTTATTTAGCTTTAAAAAACAGTTTGATACAGCTAGTAATTACAAATATCATCATTTCTAAACATTTGACTATAAACTACTTATTTTGATTTTACACTAACCACTATACTTATAAACATATATTTTTACACATTTTTTTAACTAAATTTAAACTCTTCGCACATTTAACTTCATCTGGCAATTTTTCGTATTCCTTTAGTCCTTTATAAAATAAACTGTTTTGTGTTCCCCGCTAATCTATACTTTGGGAGACGAAAGTTTCTTCGATTCCTAGTCTTATAGCTATGACTGTCTTGGTTGTAGCTTAAATTTTTGTTCAAATATCCGGGGAGCATTTTGTTTTTTTACTTTAAAAATAAAAATTAGTACATTATACATTATTCTTTGCTTTACGGTCATCATTTCAAGTTTTTTTAGCATAGTGGCAATTCCAGTTCGTCTATGGCATCTTAAAATAGTTCTCATTCCTTTGTTTTGTATAATTTGTTAATTTGTAAGTTTGTCAGTTCTTTTTTGTTACATAGAAATATCACACTAGAGCAATAATTGAGATGTGAAGCCACTATATAATTGTAAACCATTTTACTTATTTTTGTGTTAAGTTTATTTCTTATTCTTTTCAGTAATCCAACTTTTTTAGCCATTTTATTCTTTATGCTTTCGAAATGTGATTTAAATTTTAGTTGATTATCAAATATGACTCCCAGATATTTCATTTCTTTTATCTCTTCTATCTCCTCACCGTTTATACTCAGGGTTCTATTTATATTTGGTTTATTTCCCAATACCATAAATTTACTTTTAGAGACATTCAATTTTAACTTATATAACTTATATATAAATTACTCCACTATGAATACTACTAAATACTTAGTATTTTCCCTCATATATAGGCATCCACGTCATCACTAGACATCTACGTCACACGTTTCGTGTATTGGCCCAAGACCTTTAGACTGTGGAATTTGATAATAAGTGGTGTTATAAAATTAATCAACCCTAGGAAGCTTATATTTTTATAAAATTTGTATGGAAACCCCTTCTGGTTGTAAGAAGGTTCACAGTATGACAAAATAGAGGCAGAGAGAATGATTATGTCAACATTTCAACATGTTTATTGAGATTTTTTGAGAAGATGGACCAATGAATGGTAAAAATAAATTGATTGATGTAAGTGTACCTCATGATATCTTGTGTTTATCAAAAACGATTTTTTGGTTCTACGTGATCGATAATGCCCTTACAAGAACAATCTGTCGCTATTGATAAACGCCCGTTCTTGATTTTAAAAAGGTGAAATAGAACGAAAACATCTACGCCACTTGATGAAAACGCCCGTTTTATGTTGACCTGAGTTTTGGGGAATCAATCCCACGACTTACAGTTAGACAATGTTCCAATTACTTATATACTAGATAAGTATGGTTAATTAACTTTCGGAGTTGATCCGATCATGTGCGCTATTCTCTCGTAATTATTTACTTGTTGAAACGTCTGAGAATCCGTCCAATTAGTAAGATCTAAACTGGTTAATTACCGAAAGGGTCCTGACCTCTATACGGAGCCTGGGAGAGAGATGGTACTCCTCCCGGGGGTGAGCTGCAAAATACGGAGTATCCTATTTCCAATTATACTTACTCCGTCTTCCTAAACCAGATCCGTGCGACATATTTACTGCTAGGACGGATTATAGAGGAAATTTCCTTCCTATCGCGTTATTTGAAAAGCTATTTTCACAAGGCATAAGAGATTCGTCGAATCATTCGTGAAAAAATAAAACGTTCCAACAGGAAATTAAAGAATCATATAATTTAATTTAAAAAACATGTATTTTTATTCATTTGATATTTTGAATTCTGTGTAAAAAAGGACAGTTATTTCTTTAATTTGTAATTGAAATAATTTAAAAAAAGGTGGGTGTTACAACAATTTGATTTCTGAGATTTCAGATAGTGAAGTGATTAAATAGCTTTGAACAAGAATTACTAGAATGGGCGTTTCCATACAACTTTTCTAAAAATGTACGCTTCCTAGGGTTAATTTCACAACACCACTTATTATCAAATTCCACCATCTAAAGACTCCAGCACTTCGGCCAATACATGACGTAGATGTCTAGTGATGACTGCAAAATGAATTGGAGTTGAGCCTCTATCAGTATTTCATTTAT
This sequence comes from Micrasema minimum, assembly GCA_022494985.1. Taxonomy (NCBI): domain Eukaryota; kingdom Metazoa; phylum Arthropoda; class Insecta; order Trichoptera; family Brachycentridae; genus Micrasema; species Micrasema minimum. The sequence goes on along the minus strand of JAGVSP010000155.1, from coordinate 38,211 downwards.
CATTAAAATCATGTCGCGACCATACAAATTATTTTTAAGTAAATGCGGTAGTTGGAGAGCTGAAATTTCAGCTGTCCATGCGCTTTGTGGCTGCAAGACAAATTGGATTCCAGCACTTTATCTACGTATAAGTAACATAAATTTTCCAAAGTTTAAATTCTCGTTAGATCTTGCATTCGTAAATTTATTACATTATGTCAATGTACAGCGCCCTTGAGGTAATTTTTAATAAGTTATCCAATTATTATTATGATTATGACGCAGATGCCTATTTTTCTAGTATGGAATGTTACTTCTCTGAAATTCTTGTTCAAAGTTAAATAGAGCATTTTTTTAAATTATGGAGGTATTAAAGTTTACAAAAAATATACCAATATTTTAAACTTCTCAATCGTGATTCCATTTAAATTATGACCTTGTTGCAAGAAATAAGCGATTATTTGTGTAAAAAAAATATTAAACGTGTTATTTGATTATCTACCTTCTATAGCGTATAACTCGTACATTCCGCAATTTACGGCGATAACTCGACCAATCTATAAACTTATTTCTATCTGGGTAATTAAAACGGATCCATCAGATTACAGAGTGATGTCAACTGTACAGATGTTGTATGGTGAGCGGTGTATACAAGTTTAAGCTTTAATGTTCTGTCTGATCCTATCTTGACACACCGCAAGGAACATTACCCTGTCCTGCGAATCATTTATAACCAGATCGTATCGGTTGGCTCAAGAGAGAGGAAAGGAATGAAGTTGTTTGGGATCCCTGGTTAACTTACATTATCTTTACCATCGCTATCACCTCTACATGGAAATGGACCAACTACGTCATACTCTTGAAAATTGAAATGATACGCAGAAAAATCATCATCATCATCATACCATATACGCTCCATATGTGGAGCAAGTGGAATCCTCAAACTGCCTCCAGGCCAAGCGATCGGCGGCCAACTCCCGTGCATCCTCCCAAGTCAAGTCCACGTCCCGCAGCTCTGATGCAAACTGCCGATGAATTGTCAACAGCGGACGACCAGGACGCCGAGAACCTGATGCCTTGTAAAATAGGCAAGCATGGTTAAGGCTCTCGAGAGGCCAGCCGAAACGCATTCACCGGATGACAGTAGATACCAAGGGTTGTTGTGTCCGTTGCCTCACCTCTGTGTTCCTTACAAAGTCAAACCACCGGACACTTAAAATTCTTCTAAGACACCTATTCTCAAAACTCAGAAGTCTGCTATCTTGGGCCCTGGTTAGGTGCCACGATTCGCAGCCATAGAGGAGAACAGGTGTGATGCAGGAGCTATAAAGGCGGCATTTTGTTTTAACCGAGTAAACATCCGATCTCCAGACAGCTTTCATACTGATGAATGCGGAGCCCGCTACTCCAAGCCGCACTCCTAGTTCTTTCTGAACTCTGCCGTTTTCTGTCATGTGCGCTCCCTACTACTACTACTATTGTTCTTATTAGCATAGATTGGTGCATAGGGTACTGCATTGGTACATCACGTTCAGTGCATCTTGGTCATTTTTATTTCACGAAGTCAATCGGTCCTACGTTTCAATGCCAGTCCAAGTTATCACATATTAATATTTTATGTTAAAAAAACACATTTAAATAAATATTTCAGAATTGATTACCTTGGGAATATTATACCCCATTCTCATTAGCCAAATGCGCTACCCCTACAATAATCAATACTTTTTAAAAAAATCGATAAATAATTCTTGGTAAAAAATTAGAACTTCTCTGAGAATTTCTCATACTTCCAATATGAATAATTAGTCTATTCTTTTTGGGTGTGTCCAAATACTTGTAGACAAAAACTGGATTTCACCCATTCGTATTTTCCTTTTTTGTGTTTGTTTCGTTATTACCACAATACCTTTTACAATCAATTATTGAGAATAATTATGCATAGGTATCCAAATATCCATTTTCTATGTGCAATATACTTCTAGATGTGTTTATTTCTTTCACAGTTTTTTATTTACTATTAGGTTAAATGTAACAAAAAAATCACATTGATTAGATTATTAGAGTACCTACAACCTACATACATAATATTTAGGCAGCCTCTTTAAAAAAAATCCCTTAAATAATTAGCAGATGTTTCTGCCATTTACATTAAACTAATTTTACTTTTAAACTTTTAATTTTTAAGTAAAATATTTACAACAATTTTTTTTAATGAATTATTAAAAGCGGTATTTATGGTTTTGATTAAAACCGCCAAATACCAAAATATTTTATTCCAGTCATGTAGTAACGAGCATTTGAGTTTGTAAAGTGCCTTTATTGGCTTGTAAACCATTCAGTTGCTAGCTGGCATTTTTTGACATTCGCTCTGATTTAAAAGGAAATGCGTACTCTATAATTTCCTTTCGCGTTGAGCGACAAAGCTAAAGATTTGTACTATTATCCGCTAGTTTAACATTAAATCCCGACTTTAGTAAAATGCACACTGTTAGCATATTACTTCATACTTATGTCGTATGACTAAAGCTGACTGAATAGTAACTAGACAATTATGCAAAAAATTTAAGATTTAGGGAGGATGTGTAATATGTGAGGAACCTAATAAATAAATAAAAGTGAGTCTTTTGGGTAGTTACTTAATATTATTAATTTATCAATCGTTACACAAAGTTAGTATTAAGTTGGTTGCAATTCTATGTCTTTTTAAATCATGCTTTATTATGCTTGATGAAATAATTTTTTTTATTAGTTCAATATACACCGTGTTCCGCAATTAGACCGCGAAACTCCGGAGGGCGATTATTCATGATATTCTGAGAAAAAATCCTAATTAATTTTTTTTAAACAACTTAATTTTAAATTCTTAAAAAATCTGAATTAAAATTCACGTGTGTAATGCTGACTTAAATTTTTGTACAGCAAATCACATATTTTAAAAATATAAACCAAAGATTTTGATTTGAAATTTGAATTTGATAGCCAACAATAACACTTCAAACAGAAGCCAGAATTACAGGCGTCGCTTTTTATTGATACTTTTTTTTTCATTAATTCTTAGAAATGTCTCAATCAAAAAACTTTTTTAGGATTTTTTATCAGAATACCATGAAAAATCACCCTCCGGAGTTTCGCGGTACCTAACTTAGTACCTAACTATCTTATAATGAATTACGAATTTAGTACCAAACCATTGGGGCTTTTAAGCCTGTTGATCACAAAATCATGTAAATTTCTTTTACCTGTAAAGCATGCGCTGCCTTGCACTGTAGGGTAGCCGGTTTGCTCTTGATAACGAAAGAGTTCTTCGGCTCGGTGAGGAAGATCGGCAAGTTATCTGCATTGGGCTGCAGAAGATGGTCGGTGTCCACCGAGCTCAGGAGGTCATGATTCTCCACATCATCAGTATCAACGTCATGATGGCCATGCCCCTTGGGACTCTTCACGTCATAGCTGTCGTACTCTGACTCCTCGTCGCTGTCGACTACTGGAATCTTGTGCTTGGGATTATAGGGATCGTATGGCTCCGGGATTAGAGGATCTAGCAGATGGGGGTGTTGGTTTAAGCTGCTTTCTGTGTTTGTTGTGGTGTTTGATTTCATGTTAGTGTCGTGTTCTTTCTTCTGTTCTTTATCCGCATCCATCGATGGAAAATGGTGAGGTAGAATATCCCCTGGAAAAATAACAAAGTTTTATTACGTTTTTAAGAATAGATGAAACATTCGAGCTGTTTTGATATAATTGTTTTCAAAAAAGCTGTGTCAAGTTGGATAGTGGAGGTGGATAGAGTAGAAATAAACAAAATGAATAAACCAAACCAATAATCATTTTTAATTCACAATTTTACATTTAATTCAAAACACACATGGATCCACTGTATGTAATTAATTAAAATATAATAATTCTTTGTAAAATTAGTCCTCGGCACGGTTCACCCCTAGTAAGGACAAATTTATTTTTTAACGATGTTGTGTTTTTTTCGTTAGTAAATCAATAAATAAAAATAAATAAAATTTTATTTGTTAGTTGCGTTATCGACAAAATTAATTATGGGCTTTTACGATGGTTTGGTCATGTGGAGCGAATAAGTGATGATTGGACTAATTGGAGATATAATGCAAGTGTGCCTGGATGTAGAAGTCGAGGAAGGCCAAGAAAAACATGGCATGATCAAGTGCAACAAATACTTAACTAGACGAGTGAAATGGCGGAATAATTGGCGTGTTTGCATGAGAAGATGTAGGTATGAATGTAGAAGAAGCCAGGAAAGTGTGCCAGGATAGAGTGGTATGGCGTCCTATTTTCTCTACCTAACCCTTCGGAGAAATGGAGTGATGGTTAGTTAGTTAGTCATAGGTACTCAAATATTTCAATTATGGGGTTGATTTTAAAGTCGGAAATAACTGTGCCAGAAAGTAGGAATGCAGTTGTGCTGGAGCGGAGTTATTAATTAAATACTTTATTTACATAAATAGACAGTTTTAAGCACAATACATTATTAACGTAAGCAGCCACAAAAGACACAGCAAACTTCTACAAAATAATATATTTATAAAATTATTATCTATTTCGTATAAAATTACGATAGCTGTTAAATGTCACTTTGTAAAAATTTATTAAATTCATTGTTGATATGTAAAATAAATAAATCTGTCTCTGTAATGTTATTTTTAAAAATACAAAAAAGAGATTTGAAGTGCTACTAATAAAAAAAAATAATCAAGAAATTAATTGCAATTAATATCTCAAAACAGACTAGAAATTTGGAAGGGAATATTCCGTTTTTGTCTCAAAGTGTTTGGACACACTGAAAATGTGTAGAAGAAATAAGTTGTTCATTATCTAGTCGAATTTATCATTTAAATATAAAATATTTATCACGAATTAGTCACTTAGTTATCATTTTATTTATAAAATCAAAAGACAGTGATTTTTTACTGTGTATTCAAAAACATTTTTTTTATTGAAGTACTCATAGAACACTATTTTAAATCACATAAATTTCCACACCCAAAATATTTTATTTTATGCGTTATATTTACAATGGTAAAAGGAAAAATAAATTTACTTTTAGATCAATTCAAAACAAAATTCTGCTATGCACGGTTGATTACATAGGGTAAATTCCTACGTATTTCCATAAAACTGTAAATTAGATATTTGAATGGGACGGGAAGTAAGGATTGTCATTGTAATACAATATATCGGTATCGCAGCCCAACCTAAACGACCAAAGGTGGCGGTAATTTCACCTATGGAATTTAAATACCGTCGGCGGCTATTACGTCACAGGGCAGTTGTACATTTGAATTCAATACATGTTAGGGTTATGACCGACCGGATATTAAACCGTTCACAGGGTGACGTAGTAGAACCACATCCGCCCGTGTTATCTCCCTACTCTAGGAACGATCCTTTACGTAGGTACGTGATCAACATCTGCCCCGGAAGTTAATGGAACAGAAACTTTAGAGTTTAGAATTTTTCTCTCAAAGCTCCAACTCCTTAAAGCTCTTAGCTCTTCGCAAACTTCAGGCGTAAGAACACCCCGAACGCGACAGTTGGGATTCGAATTATGATAAGTCACGTAGACGAGTCAAGTGGAGCAAATTTTCCGATACACGCTGAACATTTGTAAGACACGTGTCATATTTCTACCCTCATTCCGGAGTAAGTTGTACCTTGAACGTGTCGCATTATGTCATCATCATCATACCATATCCGCTCCCTATGTGGAGCATATGGAATCCACAAACTACCACAAACTCCTCGCATTATGTAATGTAATAAATACTTTGAACACTATCGTTTTGATACTGTTTATTGCACAGAAAACAGATTTTTGTAAGCAATATTTTACGAAAATCTTACGTAAGCACTTCTTCAAAATCTTGATTGGTTTACCATTCTTGGCAAGTTTAGATTTTATAATTTAAAGCATAAAATGTTTGTGGAATTTTAAATGAAATATTCTGTCCTAAAAGGCCCAGATATACCCTTATGGAAACCTAAATATGTACATACATACATGATGCAAAGCCGTTGTAAAACCAGTTTGTATCTATTTGCAATGTAAATTTATTGAATTTCGATTTATGTGCTTTAATTGAGATTTGTGGAGGGCTCGCTTCAAAATTGGCCCTTGTCCAAAAAACGTACCGGAGAAGGATAAATTGATATTTAAATTCAGTATTTAAGATACAATGTCTTCTAAGAAAGGCCCCTAACGGAGAAGATAGCGGCAGGCATAAAGTATGAACACATGCTATGAAATGGTTTCAGTTTAACATAATGCGTGACTACACATTCGCTTCGGTTAGACTGGAATTCATTAACTACATTTTCCGAAAGGATTGTTATGATGAACGCCTTTCTTGGGAAATTTCATGGTAAATGCATCATTTGAAGATTAAATTAAGATTCAAAAAAAGAGAATTTCTATTAATGTCACATAAGGCATTACTCATAAGTTTGGAGAAGCAAAGATCATACAATAATATATTAGTATCTACATCAAGTAATTCATCCCGGATTATAAAAACATTTCAAATCAATCTCAAAACTTTTGTATTTAAGTACCTATAAATATTTTAATTTTACTTCACAGACTTTTTAAACCACACAACAAATCTTAAAGAAAAACTACTTTTGAAAAAATTGTGACCAAGAAAAAACGCTGTAATTTTACATATAAACACAAAAACATATTATCATACAGTTATTTATTTGAGAAAGCTTTCTGTTAAATTTTTAATGAAATGTAATTATTTCAATACATGTATTAATTTAATATAATTAACGCCAGTTATAACGCAAGACATTAAAATTAGTTATGTACATAATATCTTAGTATAAAAATAATGGAAAAAATTAAATTATTCTAATTATTTATTTATTATTTTACCTTCTTCTTCTTCTGCTGTCGGTAATCCATAACTTGTTAGACAAGAAACTACAAATATCAACACAATTTGAAACATCCGCATACTGATTTCACAATTGAAAAAAAAACTTCAACCTAATCCTTTGGAGTGATTCATCGGACAAAACTTTCCACTGCACTTGAGAATATTTTGAACTTCCACAGTCTAAATATAAAGATCTTCACATTTTGCTGGAGTAAAACACTTGCGTTGCTGTTATCTTGTGAACATTATTTCTGCCCGAATTAAGGACGAACCGCTCGCGCTGTTGTTATCTGAAACAAAGAAAGAAAAACATGTTTTATTCTGTAATTGTGATGGAAAACCATTTTGGGTGCATAAATCTAAATGTGCAAGAAAATTAAAAATTAAATAAGTACGTTTTAGATGTATTTAGATGTTTTGTTCTAATTAACCAAATTTAGGCACCTATACACAATAACAGTAATTTAGTTGTTGTATTATTATTTTTTTAACCACCTCAACAGGCCAGGAGGTCCAATAACAGAGGGGTACACCCAGGCTAAAGAAAAATTATTTTTGATTTTTGTGTTCTACTTTTGGTGTTGTTTTGTGTTGAAAAAAAATGCGAACGTAAAAAAACAAGTTAAATGATTTTTCCCTCCTGTCAATGACAACTTACTATGAATGAATTGAGTAAATGCGTTTTTTAATTTTTATTTCTGCAAAAGCCAAATCAACCAAATGCACGGATAAAAACATGTTTTATTATTAAACACTTGATAGGTACGAATATCCAGTACGAGTTATTGTTATTTAAACTTAGTCTACCTAGCAGGTATATAAGTTAATCTGTTTCCCTTTTATACAATATTCTTAAAAACCCAACTGCACTGAGATACCTAGCAGATAATTTTATTTACCTCTCTGAGCATGGACTATCACTACGCTCATCGAATGAAAAAACACTCTGTATTCCTAGGCATCACACTTCCTTTTTTACGAAATCATTCACTGTCCAGGCCGCAAGACTATGGAACGATTTACCACGGGATGTAAAAGATGCGCCCTCCGTATTTGTTTTTAAGAAACGTCTGAAGCATAACTACCTCTCCTCAAACCTCTAAAACATCCTTCATTCATCCTCTTCCCTATCCCTTTCCTTCCCATTCCCCAGTCATATTTTAGTAAGTATATTAATCTTGTAAGTAATGCTATGTAATTTTAAAGCTGTGTCTTTCCACCAATACTCGGTACAATAAAAATCATCACTAAATAACTGAGGGTTGGTTGGAAGATATTGCTTAAAAGCAATAAGCCCGTCTTTGTACTTTTGCCATGTAATTGTACATGAAGTTTTAAATAAATAAATAAGTACTTAGTACATATTTAATGAAAAAAACATATTTCTTCAAATGTAAGCACAGTTTTCAGAAAGTGAAAATATTACCACCAAACAGTGCTGCAAACTAATCCACTACAAGAAGCTACCTGCATAATATACAATAATGAGGTACAGATGCAGTAAAACTTGGAGCGAGCTTCTTCAGAGGAAGTCAATTTGCCTCGATTTGCTACCTCCAAATGCTAATTTAAACACTCGGAGCTTGCCTTTGATGCAAAAGCTTATCGGAATCGAGTTTTGCCAGAAGCAGATTGGATCGGGATATCCACTTTAGTTTACCTAATGGAACAAGCATACTACACTCGTCATTTATGCTAATTTCTTTAGTTATGGAACATGCACCGAACGTTATCGACGATAATCTATTTAATTACGGTGGATTATTTGCAAAGTAATTGCATATTTCAACTTATTTTAATTTACTAACTAATGCTTGCATTTCTTTGTTTTTTATTTGTTTACTTTTCAATCCAACGTCTTTCTATTGTACACATTTCTATTGTTTTAAAACTTAATTTTATTATATAATATCTATTATGTATATTATTTAATGCCCGCAATCAATTTTATTTTGCTACTTCCATCTGAGTTTCAATCCTGGGGATTGGTTTGCCGCAGATAAAGCCTGCATCATCTAACCTAACCTAACCTCACTCCCTTCTTATCGTTCCTCTGCCATTCTCTGTAGATGTGTGAAAGTAGATTAATTTATTTATTAATTTTAACTTCTGATACTATCAACAGGGTCAACATCTTGCTATGGTTTGTTGCTTAAGCAATTATTTAAAGCAAAGTGCGTAGGAAATTCCAGGCTGTAAAATATGACCAATGAAATTGTCACGACTTATTGATATTATTAACTACGATCTATTATTTTCAGCACCTCATTATTTGTTATTTGATTCCTAGAACTCTTCAACTTTAGAATCTTCTAGTCTGATTCCTTTATATAGTAAACAATGGTTTTTTTTACGGTTTTGGTGGCCATAATTTACTAAAAGGATTTTTGTTATTGCAATACATTTCTTTGATTTATGAGGAGAAAATTTTTAAATGGTAGTCACTTAGTTACCTCAGTAAATATTTTGAATAGCGACTGTTATTATTTTTTAACAAATGAATTCTAATTCTACACTCAGAACAAAACATGCAAAGAGAAGGTATTGTTATAGTTAATTTATTTACATAACATAACATACATGAATAATTATGTTTTTGTAACTAAACCAATCATCATGCATGAATATAATACTCATGGCATGTTTAATTTCTTAAGATTTTGTTTTTATATTAATAAAAGTATAACTATGTGTTTTATATGTATAATTACTTATGCAAGCAGTATAAAAATAATGGAACTATGGCGAATTTTTATTACTATGATTCTATCTTTTATTAGGATCTCGATCCCATAGGAGTTTAACGTGATGGACCAACATTGTAAAGGTTTTTTGTATTTTGGCAGGAGGTCCCCAGATGTCCTGGGAAAGAAGGTGGATGGAGGTGAATCCTGGATCCTGGCAGCATCGCTGCTTCTTCTTTGGCAAGAACAACAGATTAAGAAGAAGATTAATACTACTTTTATTCGCAGGTTGGTAGCTTTATATGTCCACAGACGAGCCGTACTTGGAATCGGACATGATCACCATCCTCAATTATTATGAGGCGTGGATTCGCAAGAGGAAGGTTTATTAATTTTATTTATTATTCAATGTGAATTTATATACCAAGTACCTAAAAATGTATGTTTGCTCCTATGTGGAGCATGTGGACGTCATGAACCCCTTTAAAAAAAATCAAAATTACTAATAAATCACCTCCCCCAGACTCGGACACGTATTGACCCAATGGCACAATTAGCGTAAAATATATTGCGTTTACTTTTAAAGTAACACAGTAGCTTGCATTAGACATTCCTTGCCTCCAAGCACCAAACATATTTTTAGCATATTTATAAAATTTAAATCATTGTCTATACTCCCAATGCCAATCTTTGCTCTTAAAATTACAAATTTATTAGTCTTAAAAATTTCAATGCATGATGAAATCTACCTAGTTATTCAAAATACCATGATTCACAAAACTAATATACAATAACAGTTTATTATTGTACTTACAGATCTCACTGCTGTATGACTTCAATAACATGATGCCATGAGTTAGAGAGAATGTATTACCTTACAAGTTTACTACTCGGCAGGTCTTGATTACCGGTAGACTGCATTGTAATGGAACTTCACAAACCTACTCTATAAATCGGTTATAATTCTCTACTCTAACCGTTTTATTCGATTATCTACACCCGCGGGCTATTTAAGCTTGTTAAATGTAGAGTTGCCTCCCATCTGCAAGCTTCCTTTAACTGCAAATCAACTTAATCAATTCAGTTATGCCTAAGAGACGATAAATAATAAATTGAATAGTAATTAATACGAGTAGCTTTATAAGTAGCTTTAGAATGCCTCCTCTAAGTTACCTACAAATTGCGATACGCCAGCTTCCTTGGGTACTAATGGTCAAGAAAACACTAAGGAAACGATGGTGAAACGATAGTGTACAAATTTACGCGGCGGCAATAGGAGACTCTCACTGGACGTCTGCCTGTCAAAATAGAAAGCAATAGAAGAAGCTGCTTTTAAAGCCGTATTTCACTTGGCTCTGGCCCAAATTTTTTAGCAATCATTTCAATAGCTTTGATTTGTAAACTACCCTCCTCGCTATCATAAGCTCATGCGTTCTCAAACTAAATTTCTCATTAATATAGGTATTATTCATTCATAATCTACCTACCTGTATGCAAATAAACTTGTACGTTACAAAGTTTCTTTCATTATAATTTCGTGAGATTGTATGATGATATTACAGGGCACTGCTTTATGTATTATCACTAAGGTACCTTTAGCCTTTAGTGATGTTATTTAATGAGCGGCAAGGCTCCAGATAGGACGGCAGTACCAGGAGAGTATAAGGCTCTGGAGACGCAAGTAATCTCACGGCCCGATTCATAGGAAGCCGATAACTCGAGCAATAACTACGTAGCCTATGGCGGCAATCACTGGGATAATTACGGTTCACAAGAAATCCGATACTATCCGTCCCGGTTACTGCTGCCGGCCCCGGCTTCTCCGTGAATTGAAAATGTTTTAATCAACTGCACTTTCAAGGGAAAGCATACAAATACAACGTTTAATCGTGTTTCATTTTTTGCTGCACAATAAAATGCTTTCATACTGCAGGTAAAATAAATTTGAATTTGAAATACAAGCTCAGTTAGTGATTATTTTTACAAAAAACTACCTCATGCGCTTCACTCCCTGCACAAACGAAGAGCTTTAGAGGTTTTTCGTAATCGGGGTGCTACTTATTATACGGTATTTAATATAACGAATATGTACGATGCAAAAGCTTGTGGCGAAAGGCCGTCAAAAACCCCTCGAAAGCACGCCATGTACAATATAGAACCTTGAAAAAAAATGCAACTAATAACTCTTCATTTCTCTTATCCGCATCTAATGGTGCATTGGGAACTGCACCATTTAATACGAGTATAACTAACACTGAATTGGTGTACCAAATGCATATTAATAATTTACTATCTGAAAGAATGTTTTGTAGTAATACGCCTCAGTATATTTTTGAAAATATCACGCTCAAAAGTTCATTTACATTATAAACCCAATTTTTTACGTTGATCCAGTCTGGAATCAAAGTCTGAAATTAATGCACAGTAGCCCGCGAACTAACCACTAAACTATTAGGCAAAATAACATTATATTTTGAATTGTAAAACAAAAATACATAAATATCTTCAAAGAATGTTGTATTTGTAGAAAGCCCTCATAAATATGAATGCAGGAAACCGGATATTTGGCCAGAAGGGAAGTTTGTATTAATTGTAATTCAGTCCATAAATTTAATGCGTAGAAGTCTTGTCAAGTTACATAAAAATGCTGGCTCCCGGCTATTAAAGATGGAAGGCACTTGAAAAGTAGATGCAACATATCATTTTACTTGTTTAATTTAACGACTCTTATGCATTTAAGAAACATTTTGATACATAGAAGGATAAAAGTGCCTACATCATGGATTGGTTGCACTTGTGTACCTACATAAATATTTACAAGCATGTTTTAAAAATATATATTCACTTTTTAACGACTTTGTTGGCTCGTTTTACAACCTCTGTACTTAAAATGTAATCTTATGTACATTTTCAAATATTTATAGCAGTTTAAGGCTCAATAACAGGACCCTGAGTACGCGTAGAACGTTTTCTAAACTTAGCTTTCATGACTATAAATTTCAGCCTTAAAGCTGGTGTCTAATAAAATGATTGCTTCTTATATTTCAGCCAAGATTAAAATAACGTGTGAGTATTAGTAATTAAAGAGAAACTTCTGTTTTCCCAGCGGTTTTTCGTATGTCACTTCGTTAGTATCAACGCAGGCTATATTCGCTGCAGTTAGTGAACAGCGCAGCAGAGTCGCGTGGGCGATGACGTTTTTTTATTTTCCATTTAATACCCGCGATGAAATATTATAAAATAATGCATTATTTAACCCCTAACCGGTTGGCCGCGTAATGGAGTTGGCGATAAATAACCGGCCAATCAGCGCATGCGCTCCCGCGGCAACAACAACCGTGTTTATACCGATATTGTCAAACTTTATTGCCGACATTACGGCACGCATTTACGGTACGACTGCAACTTAGTAAACGGCAAATGTTCACATGCAAAACCCGCAGATTGGGCCATTTCGTGGCAAACAGCGCGGTTAGTTATGCCGCGAATGTAATTATTTGCGTAAACTTAACGTTCTTCCACAGACTTTCCTATTATCAAAACCAATAACAACCCACGTAGAATTTTATTCATAATTATATTATGCAGATTTTTATCTCTTTCTGGGATCTTAAAGCTTACGCCACAAGGATATTGTTATAATCACAGATTACCACTATGTGTATAGCTACCATTATTTGTTGAATGTTGACGTTGAATTTTCATAATATTTATTACATTTAATTTTATATGAAAAAAAAACAATGCAACAATAGTTATTTAAAAGCCTTTATTTAACGAATTGAAGATACAAATATGATTTACTCTTACAAAATAAAAATATTTTCAATAATATGATCTAGGTACTAAGCTTTGCGGTTAATTTTCCAAAATAACTAGATAACTACTGATTTAGTTTTATTTATTTATTTTAGCTGAGTGCTTTCCTATTCCTCTTCTAATGTGCAATTTTCCTTGGCCGAGGAGATATATTTTTTACTTTACTTTACGTACTTTTCAGTTTAAAAAAACTTAACTATAATTTTAAAACCTACAACCAATGCTTACTTGCTTATCTAGCAAAGGCATTAGGTACGTAAGCGGAAAACTTTAAAGCTTTGTGTTTATTTTTAAGACAGACTCGGCAATAAACTTCTTTTAGACGTCTAAAACTTTTTTATTCATCGTTACGGCGCATATTCGTAAAAAGGTGACACATACATGAATTCCAATTACATACTATCGCCAGCTGAAAATTGCAGCAAAAACAGTTACTACCGGATATTAGTGTCGGAAGCGTTTCTTTATCTGAAATAATTTATTTTAGTTTAAGTCGCTCCATACACGAATGTGAAGGCAAAAAACAAGGTGCAATTATAAAGGCCCGCTAATGAGAAGGTTGAACATTTAGAAATAATTTATTGCGAACGCCCTCCCCGCTCTTCAAGTAACTAAATCCTAAATCGTGTATGTTTTGTCGGATTTCTAAATTTAAATTCCACATACGAAAACCATTTCGAAACACTTAAATAGGGAGTTTGACTTGAATGAGTGCATTAAATTTTTGAAAAATATGAGTTTAGTTTTATTTAAATAGACGGCTTTTACACGTTTTATAAATAAATTGAAATTACACGCAAATCAATGATCAAATTATATAAATATAGGAATAATAAAAAAATATTTAATTGGTAAATGTTTTTTGAGTAAGGGTATATGTAGATATTGATATATTTAATGTCTTCAAAAACCTTAAAAAATAAATACTTTATTTACATTATTAGCTATATTAATAATTTCCTGTGTGCAAACATATATAATACTTTACGATCGCACTTAAAAAATATATTGATATATATTATATTTAGCATGTCTTTTGACAGACTGCAGTTTTCTGAACCAGTATAAGCGTTTTTCAATTTGATTGGATTTTTTTTCACGTCATATAGATATTACGTAATAACAAAAGTATGTACCTATACTTAATGTATATTTTATGTAGATACACACATAGTTCTTACATTTAGCGTACTTATTGTATAAATCTTATGTTAATAACATGTGAGGAGTGAGAATAATAAATAATTGACTTTTAAAAATATCGGTTTTTATTTTGGTATGTTGAGGACCTAAATCATAAAAAAAAAACGTGATTATTACCCATAATATTACCTCTCCATGCAACTGTTGTAAAACTTTGCATTTAATTTTATAATAAACTAACACATTTGTAGGTAGGTATTTATGTAGATTTGTAGAAAAAGTCGTTGTTAATAGAACTTTAAAAGGCACAAAGATCTACAGCCGAAGACAAGGCACGTTCGATAGACTACTAGTGGCCCGCTAGCGAAACTTCTAGAAGGAGGCAACAAGAGTGAATGAAGCAATTAGTTGGAGTGTAAAGTTGTCTGAGGCGCTGCCCTCTCGGAAGATAGGAGGCGGATGGTCTGTAGATGATAGGAAGATGGAAAATGGAAGATAGAAGATACCAGATGGACGATAACATCTCCAGTTACAGACAGGAGAGCAATGAGCCAGTAAATACAGCGTTTAAGGCGCGGTTTACACTAGGATTATTTATGTATGATTATGACGTATCCAAATGAGTAAGTTTCGACTTGCCGGAATTTTAAAATAAAAAATTAATTAAAGAAAACCAAACTATTATTTTAAATATCGGATAATTTATTAAGCGCCATTTTTGTGAAAAACCACCTCAAGGGCGCTGTACATTCAATATTTTTAAAACTAATTCCAGTCCCAATTTATGAATAAAGGATCTGAGAACAACGATTATTTAAGAAATTATATTAAATCTATACGTAGGCGAACTCGTCTGCAGCTATGTACAAATTAAATTTTAAAGATTTTACTTATAAAGTGATACGAATGACATAATAATTCTATTGATAGCAGATAGGGTTTAGTTTTCACGATTTTACGAAAAAGTTTAGTAGTAAAAAATTGGGACAGAGTTACAATATTATATTTACTTTATAACTAATATAGATAATTAGATAATTTTGTAACATTGGGTTGCGGTTTACACAAATTGTCCTATTAACGTAAATTTGGCGACTTATAATATTGACCAATGTTGAGATTTTGCCTATAATTTTAATTAATTAACGATTGTGGCACGCATTTGACCGTAATACGAACCTAACAAAGCTTCGTTTAAATGAGAACGTGTAACCGCATTGAGCTTTGCTCGAATATGCAGTGCAAATTAATGAAATGCATGCATTTAGCCGTGATAGAGAAAATTAAATTAATTTTTGTTTTTCATGATGATTTAAATAAATTAAATATATTGTTAAATTGATCAGATTTCTTAAAGATAATAAATACTAGGTTAAGAAAACTTTGAGCAAGTTGCGACTATTTAACAAAATTGAAGACCGAAGTAATCTGGCTCGTTTAGGTGAGTAATGCAAAAGCGGATTGAACAATGTTCGGTCGACATAGTGAAAACACATTAACCATGCATTGCCATCCCCTTATAAGTTATGAAGACTTTATTGTATATATTTCTTTTTCAAATTTATAGATTGCATAAATTTGACACTCCTTGACATACTTTGACATCTTATCATCATCAACAGAGACACAAAAGCTCTAGAAACGAATATGGGTTATCTAGGCTAATGACCTGTCATCGGCCATTGATCAAGCTCGTCATGAGTATAACCCAGTATTCTACAAGTATTTTTGCGCATTCCAAATCTTTGACACATTAAATTGGCGTCTGAAGATCATTCAATACGGTTGCATATTCCTCGTGTCAACTCGGCATAAAGTCGTAGTAAAAAGGAGTGGAAAAGATCCGCGGTTCAGGCAAGGTGATAAATCACCCAACACCAGACACTCCGCAATTATGATTTACAACATTTCCGCGAATGAGCGTTATTACTCCGCTCGGCCACGGCTGTGTCATGCTTTTCAAAAAATTAAACAATTTTTAACAAGTTTAAATAACAATTTTTCAAAGCGGCCAGAGATCAATGGAGTCAGTTTAATTTGCATCCCATTACGTGACTTTCTGTGTATTCTCAATAATGAAGCAACGACTTTTATGGACGTGAATACTCGTGTTTGAAGTAATCATTTGCAACTTTTGCCAATGAAGCTAATCGCAAAATACTAGTTTGCACTATAAAAGCAATATTTTGTTACTGGTATGTAACTACAGATATTTTTCATGAATAAATATCATACCATTTTAAAATTTAATTTTTAACACTTTGAACGTCGCGCCGCGCGTCGGTTAAATCCATTTAAAAAAATATATAAAAATACCATCTACGTTTATATTTTGTTTAAGTAAGATTTTTTCTACACTTTACTAAATTAAAACGAAATTAAGATAAGCAACCCAGGGAAAAAAAAATTGGACAATTCACTTTTTTATATTTATTTTTTCACACTTGAGAACCTTGTGTGTATCAAATTGTAGTTAAAAAAATATACATTTCAACTTTTACCTGTATCTACCTACCTAAAAACATAATTGTATATAATTCACCACCTTCTTCTCTTCTTTAACCACGATCGTTCTTATGTGAAACATGTTGAAATCACTAGATCCCTCCAAGGGACCCTATCGCCAGCCAGCTCTCTCACCTCCCCCCACGCTAAACCCGCATCCATCAGCTCCGCCGAGTACATCACGGTCATCGAATTCACTATCATATAACATATAAGTTCTTTTACACTGTAATAGGAGGCTAGAATTATCACCGTCCATGTGTTTGGTAGCTGTAATACGAGTGCCCGATCCAGTCTCTTGCTCTTGGGGAGATTTCTTGCAAAAACGGCGCCATAAAATTATCTAATTAAGTTAAATTATTATACAATTATATAATTAAATTAACTTATCTAAAACGTATTACGGATACATGTGGACATGGAAAATATAAATTGAACAATTGTGTATTGTGTATGAAAATTGAATAAATAATCTGTGAGAGAACGTATCATTTTATATCTAGTAGTAAAAGAGTTAAAAATAATTTGGATACCGATTAATTTATAATTGCAGTAATTTACATTTTGAAATGTTTTTTACCGTGAGATTACTAAATTTGAATTTATATTACGAATGTTTTTGGCTCTTTGAAACACAAAAAACAAGGTTACGTTTACATACACTAAATTGTGAAACGTAATAAAAAATGTACTTAAAAAAAACAAAAATTAACATCATAACAATAACATGTTTTTTAATGTTTTAATTAAATTAATATTGCTAATTTTTGACCGTACTAGTAACTAACCACAACGTAAGATAGACCATCTTATCTTAATGTAATAAAATGATCAAGATACACTGCACTTGGTGTACCGATGCAGTGCCCTATGCACCATTGGGTGCGGATAAGAGAAACTAGTAGAAGTTTTTTTTTTCAATTTATACATAAAAGAATACAATACATGTCCTACTGAGTTAGTAGTAGTAGTAGTAGTAGTAATAGTAACTAACCATTCAATTAGATACACGTCACGCTAAAAAAATTAACAGCAATGATATATTGATGTTTAAGCTGCGATTTGAATAATCACCAATATTTATTTTTTATTATTTTAATTTAACTGCACCATATTACATTATTTAAGGACTTTGTTTTTTCGCCCACACAACTAATTTACACCCACATGTTATATTACGATGCTATAAATTTAAACCTTCATAAATATTTTGATTAGCTGTAGGTGATAGGTACCTATGTTGTAATGAATAATATTGTTTTTTTTAATATTTGCACTTTGAGCGTTTAGTAATTCAATAAGCCACATACTAACACGGACGTAAATAGTTAGAGCGTATGTAATGTGATGTGCATGCACTTACACGCATAGGAAGGTAACAAGATTTATGGCAAATGTTTTCATAAATACGTCATCTTTATGGCTGCATAAATAAATTGCGGTGTATATACTTTCTGCTTTGTCAGATCAATGCTCTGTATGTTGAATTAAGGTGTTTTAGAGAGATAATATTTGCGATTGGAACATATAGCGTATTTTGTCTTCAACCCTCGTGCAGAACTATGAGGCTTAGCTCTCTTCACTACCACGCCCACTATTTGTTCTATTATTTTGTTTACTTATTAACAATTGTAAGTTATAATAATTTATTTATATATGTATTAAAATCACCAAAAGGGTATCAGGATGTAGTCATGAAAAGAAATATTTATATGATCACATTCAATAGTAATTTAGTTAAGTCTCATAATATACGTTACAAAATGAAAACCGCCATGCCATAGTTAATTAATTTGATTTATTAACTCAATATTTGTGAAGAAGAAGAGTAACTCCGAAACCGGTTGGCGTTTTAAAAATAAAGAAGTAGTTTTAAAGAAAAGTGTGTTTAGTTTCATAATTTTATTTGTTTAAATTTGAGGTAGAAAAATGTGCATTGAATATATAAACGTACTATATATCACCATCATCATCATACCATATCGCTCTCTATGTGGATCATATGGATTCTACAAACTGGCTCCAGCCGAAGCGATCGGCCGCCAGCTCCCGTGCATCTTTCTAAGTCAAGTCCTCGCCCTGCATCACTGACGCAAACTGCCGGTGAATTGTCAACAGTGGACGTCCAGGACGCCGAGAACCTGATGCCTTGTAAAATAGGCAGGCATGGTTAAGGCTCTCGGGAGGCATATTTATGTAGTATAATATGGCTTAGCCAGCCGAATGCGGGAAAAATTCTGCAATTATAAAACTTAATATTATGAAATTCGGTTATTATAATATTATAGGTACGGCGTTTTGTCATGACACTGAAAAGCTATCAAAATACTAAATCATCGTAACTGCAAAGCGACCCTATTCTCAGAATGTGCGTTTGATATCGCAAATACCACGTATTATGTTTACGCATAAAATTAATAAAAATGCTGCTGTTATTGTAATATTTTGTCGTAATATAATATGTTTATGCGCGTACCGTAATCATACTTTGTCGGTTTTTAGGTCCATACATAGTACCACGCATTTTTTATGCGTATTTCTTAACTTTACGATATTTTTCCAGCTTAAATGATACGGTTCTTTAACTATAGTCGTAACGATAGGATGCTGGGATTGCAGTAGGTAATTAATTGATTGGAAAATTAAAAATAACTCTCAGTCGGCTGAGAAATAAAATAGGTATTAGGCGTCAACATCATTTATAAGGATATCAAACAAACAATTCGAAAACGAAATATCAGTGTGTTTTACATTATCAAACAATTACAGTAAGTTATAATTTACAGGCAATTAACTATTTTGTTAACTAACCGTTTTATTCTTTAACGATTCTAGAACCTACCAATAATAATTTCCTAACGCCCAGGCAACATTACCAATACTAGGAAAAACAAGTTTGTATTATTACTGTTTGCCTTTTAACTTACACTTTCAAAACAAAGTTTCAAAGTGTGCTTAGCAGCTTAAGCCGTAATTCTCACATTTCCATAAGCCCATTCTCAAGGCATTGAAGGTGGAAAAAACACTTTACATAAAACAACACGAACTAAGATCCAACTGTGAGGAACGTTAAATTAATAACAGAGTCGTGTTAAATTGTAGTTTGTATTATATTACATAGAATTAGTTGCCTTATTATCAGAATTAACGTGTTTGCGTTTGTACCTTCTAATCTGATATCATATTCAATATACGAGAAACCTGGAAGTTCATAATTACAGTTGTTTAAACTTAACTTTTAACGGATTTAATCGTTGTTTTAACCCACATTTGTTTTATGGTTTTAACTCCTGGGTTTAAAAAAAATCGATAATGTGAAAACAAGAAATCTCTAAAGGAAAAAATCAATGCTACATTTGATAATTATAAATTATATTTCTTTATCTACGATACTACATGTTATAAAAAAATGTAAGCATTTCGATTAGATATTTTGATTAGATATTAAAGGTACCCAATCCTTTTTCAAAAAATTACCAGAGTCACCAAGCGCAACCAAACATAATGTGTAATACAGTTTTTCCTATAAGTAAGAAGTAATACAATACGTATATCACATTTCACTCGGTTGCTGCGATTGATAATGTTGTAGTTTGTAGTAAGTCTTAAGAAAAGTGACACATAATTACCTGTATTACAATAATACCTCCCCTTACCTTAGTCAAGGTTCCTATGATTGTGTAAGTTATATTCTGTAAATAAAAAAATTAGTTCTAATTTATGCAATTAATGAAAACACGATATATAAGTATTCCTTCGATGAATCAGTTGATACTAAATAAAAAATCGTGTTTGATTTGTTTAACCTTAAACCATCTGTTAAGTTCAGCACGTTGAAAGAATGCGTTAACTAATTTCTACTACTTTCCCTTATCCGCACTTAATGGTGCATAGGACACTGCATTGGCACACCAAGTGTATAGTATCTTAATTAACGCGGTGAAAATTACGTTTTAATTTATTTATATAATAAAATGAATGTGTGTTGTGTGCAGGTTTTTAATTATTTTTTTTTATTATTCTTCGTTATTTTGGTTTTGTCGTCTGAATTCAACGTTTCTTTTTTTTAATGAATTCATCCATCTCCAGAGCATTCAAATTCCCCCACTTGTTCCCGGACATTCCTGTTCCGGGCATGGTTCCCAAAATGTCTGGTACATCCGGCCTGGAGTCCACACTCCACACTTCTAAAGCTCCGCAGCTCAGGAGTTTGTTAAATCGTATGTATGCATAAAGTATTATAACCAGAAATGAGAAAAAATATGTGAAAAAAGAATAGCAGGTGAAACAAATCGGGCGAATAAAAAAAAACACGATTATTTAATTTATCACTTTTTAGTACCTAACGCCTAATTAACTAACTAACGATCACGCCATTTCCCCGAAGGTGTAGGCAGAGAAGATAGAACGCCACACCACTCTGACCTGGCACACTTTCCTTGCTTCCTCCGTCTTCATGCATCTTCTCATGCACGCACGCCGATTATCCCGACTTTTTACATGTTGATTAATAATGATTGTTGAACACCGGTGTGTTAAATTATAAGTTTATATGTATAAAATAGGTCTTGTTTTCTAAAAAAATATTATAAATTAAATGAATGCTTTAATTAACTCACATTCATTCGATTTTCAAGTAAGTAGACTTATTTCATTATCTAGGACTTATATTGAGAATGACGTGACGCTCGCGCTTGTAGGTTATCGGCTATCACGTCCTAATAAATAACATTTTATTGGGATGAAAAATACAACATACCTACTTAATATAATATCATGTATTGTATAGTGAAAAGAGCAAACATTAACTACAACATTTATCAAAACTTTTATGCGCTCTTGATTTAGAATTTTTACTGTCCAAGACCTATTTACATAACTTACTAAGTTTATAGTTCTGTTAATTGATAGAGATAACAAAACCACTATTTTTATTGACTCAATCAGCCACATTGCAAATGCCAGAAATTCTTCACTTAATTATGCCATTCAAATACCATAGGCAGTATGTAATCACTAGCCCAAACAGCTTTTATTTTACAACTGGATATAAATAAACGAACATTTTTGTTCAAAATAATCATATGAAAAACGTATTTTAAGATTTTATTATTCACATATCGATGGGTGAAAGGAAAAAGCTACCAAGCGACATACTCGTATAATGTGTGCAAGGGAAAATGATACCAAGCGATATAGTAATATAATGTCACTTGGTAACATTTTCCTTTACACGTGTTATGTCGCTCAGTAACTTTTTCCTTTCCACCGTTTTCAAGTTTCATTTTAGCTTGAATTTTTTATCTTGACTATGCGCAAATACCGGGCGCATTTTTCGCTTTTCGAACTTTTCCATTAATAAATTATGGTAAAAACAATTGTAGAATAATATCTTACGGTAACGTACAGCTGAATGCACACGGAGTTCTATAAATTAATGACATTCCTCAACCAATCATTCTAAGATCGTAGTTGATCGAAGAGGGTATTAGTGGTCATAATTGGGCGTTTGGCTCAGTGGTCAGAGCAGCTAACCGGGAATCAGAAGTACTCAGATTTAAGTTCTGGAGCGAACGCTAATATTTTCTAGTAATTTGATAAATTCTCAATGTAATTTTCTTTGTATCTCTTTAAAAAAAACATTTGAATCAATCGATAACGATGTCTATCGCCTAATAACAATTTTTTGCTGTCCATAAATAATCCATATTCCACTTTTTTACTATTTGCCAAGTATATTTTACAATTAAATGGAAATATTCGAGAGGCTTCCGATTTTAAGAAATGAAATTGTGTTTTTTTTAAATTCGTCTTTTGAAGTGTTAAATCGTTAAATATTTAGCATTTTTAATCACCGCGCTACTCTCAGATGACATAGTCCAAATGAGCTTTGATTTGAGTGTATTATTTGATTTGATTACAAATTGACAACCACTGACACTTGAGAGGCTAATCATAATATTTGTATTCCGTGTCCGGATTTGGGGAATGAGGAATGGGATTCCGGAATTACCATAACACGGGTTTTAGCGCTCACCGCTTTAAAATTCCACGAGTCCCCGCATACATGAACTCTTATTTCCATAATAATCCTGCTGATCCTGGCGCGGCCCGGTAATAGGTAGGTTCTAGGTTCGAGGTGAGGAGGTATTACAGTATTATACGTACCAGTGCCGGCTGATTACCGCCAGTCACGCTCCTAAACACTGGACTTCCAATCTGTAAAGAGAGAGAAATACACATTTCAATGCTAAGAAAATAATTAGACTGGGTGCATAAACAAACATCGAGATCGAATTATTCACTTTGTATGAAAAATTATTGCCGGCGAAAAAAATTACGTACGCTAAGGGCAATGATTTTTCATGATGAATTCGATCTCGATGGGTGTCGGTACCAAGGATCTTGTAATAATTCAAATTCCTTGGTCGGTACTAAAGCCCCTGATCTCTCCTGACTGTCATCTACGGCGCTTATTGAGTAAACATTTGAAAAAAACATGTTTATAACACATCACCGACATGTTTAAAAAAAAAAAAAAAAAATTTGTCATTAAAAAATTTATTGAACACACATATTTAAAATATTTTATTCTGTGGAAAAATAAACAAGAAGTGGTCGTCGCGCGTCGGTATTTAATTTTGTGTAAAAAAATTTTTTCAATTAAATTAAAACTATCTTTAATATCCCACATACTCGTATTAAAAAAAACCTTTTCTTTGTTTTTTGGGAAAAATTGGGCAGCTGGGCTTACAAATATTAGCTTTTATACCGAACGATATTAAACAGTTATTATTTTTAATTGAATGTTTAGAACTCTCGCTTTTAAACTATAATAACGCACGTAAGTAGGCAAGCATGTAAGTTTATTCAAATTAAACGGATAAATATTATTTATTATTTTACAACAAAAAAAACAATTTATTTTACAAATCTATATACCATTGAATATATTTGTATTTATGGAAAACTTTGGAAGGCCTTTTGCGAAACTCCTTAATACTTACTTATCATAGAAAAATCAATGTGATCAGTCTTTGATGACCAGAGTCCAGGGCGAATACTATGTACATACATAAATACATTATCCCACACAGAACACAACAAAGGCAAAATGGGAAAATACTTAGACATTGACAAGTGAGAATCTCACAAGGGTGATAATATATCCCCATTAATGTTTTGTGAAAGATACAATACGAAGTCAAATCAATAAGATATATCCCCCATCCAAAACATGTGAATTCCCTCTTGAAATCTGTCATAAAGAACACCTAGCTTTTGTACATAAAAGAAAACAAAAAAGCCGTCATATTTCACTCTTTACTTTTGATTGATGTTTTTTTGCCAAATGTTTGGTACTTACTGAGTCTATAAATTCACAAATGTCTTTGTGTTAGCCCCTATGCAACGAGTTCTCGTGTCAACGCTGGACATGTTCTCAATACAATAATTAAAAGTTTACCTTATCAGAAGCGTAACGTTGATCTATACAGTAAAGTTGTACATTTAATGTACCAAAAACATAAAATCGAACAAAATGTGTAAGTGTACATGGAATAATACTAATATTTAGTTGTTGTATGGCTTAGCGCAGGAAATCTTATTGGTTTTTTTTCATACACCGGCCACAAGCCGTATATAATGTATGAAGGTTGTTATAAATTATACATAACGATGATAAAATATCACTGCATAATATTATAATTACCCAATAAAAGAGTGGGTTTGGACCGTAGTGGGTTGATCTTATTCAAAAGTTAACGATCAGTTTATCATTATAATTATCCACCATTTATGATTGTGTATAATAACAACTCTCGATTGAAGATGCTAATGGCGTCTATAAACCGTGAAAGACTGTTGAACAATGGAAATTAATATCTTCACTAAATTAATAATGTCGTGAGTCGTGACTGTTACCAAACACAATACTTGTACGATTAAGTACTAAATATTCGTGTTTGTTAAAAATATACTTGAAATATCTTCAGATTTTATTTTAACTAACATTAGACTTGCTCCTTCATTGTATGTTACCAAAATTACATGTAGGTACCTAATTCTTAGAACATATTTATTATTGTTGAATGGTTCACATGTTCACTTTGGCAACTCAAAAACCCCTAACCCTTGACCCCTTGGACTTATTTGACCCTACTCGACGTTTTGTGGTTACCTATTGAAACGTGATTGAGAAACAAAGCATTGCGTCTTCAAATTTTATCATTGTGTCCAATCGACGCGACGCTTAAACAATGATATTAATCTTCATAGATTAGCTATTTTTTTCCCTTGTCATGTCCAGATTAGACAATTGTCTCAATTTCAACTTATTAGAGGAAACAGAATGATTTAAATGTATTATATGGTGGAAGATAGATATAATTGTCTTTGTTTCACTGCAAAATACAAATAAAACTTTCAATTTTGACAGTTCTCTTTGAAATAGCTTGTCTAGCTAACTTAAAATGTCTCTGCGCTTAAATTATCATTTGAAAAAATATTCCTCTTTTTTTTTAATAATATGTAGGTATTTTAATGATATTTTAGATAAATTTAGATTGTATGTAGAATATACCCGTTATAAACAATGTAAAATGTTTCCCTCGGCACGGGTTATCCCAGTGAGGTAACATTAATATTATTTATATTTTTTTTAAAAACACTATGTACAAGTCCAATAAATATAAATAAATAAAAAAATATGTTTATTTTCATAAATATATTATGTTGTTCACTTGGTAAAAACAATCTGCGTCACACCTCTCTATGGCTGCAAATCATAGTACCTAGCCAGGGCCCAAAATAGCAGGCTTTCTGAGTTTTGAGAATAGGTATCTTAGAAGGATATTAGGTATAAGGTGATTTGACTTTGTAAGGAACACAGAGGCAAACCAAGGGACGCAGCAACTCTTGGTATCTACTGTCATCCGGCGAAGGCGTTTCGGCTGGCTAGGCCATATATGTACTACGTATGACTCCCGAAAGCCTTAACCATGCTTGCCTATTTTACAAGGCATCAGGTTCTCGGCGTCCTGGACGTCCACTGTTGACAATCCGTCGGCAGTTTGCGTCAGAGCTACCAGACGTGGACCTGACTTGGGAGGATGCACGGAAACTGGCGGCCGATCGCTTGGATTAGGGGCAGTTTGTAGAATTCATATTAGGGAGCGCGGACGGTAATAATGAATATGTTGAGGATGATTATGTTGAGGCACGTAGTAACGGAATTTTTTGATTTAATATGAAAACTAATAAATTTACTAAAAAGTGCTCTCACGTAGTTAACGGAATTTAAAATTTGATTTAATATGAAAACCATAAAAAAAACTACTGAGAAAGTTGCTCTCAAGACCAAGAAGCACGAACCGTACCTACATAATATATTATTAGCCGTAGACAAAGAGAGTAAGTTCGTATACTTGGTATACCGTATTACATCGTGTTTGAGAACTTTTGCAGTCAGGAACAAAGAATCCTTAGAGAAGATCTTGGACCGGAAGTATGGCGGTCGGAACTTCCAATTGGAGAAATGCTCACGGATGTAAATACCCACTGTCACGTGTGTTTTGCGGCTAACTTCACCATTGTCTACGTGCCAGTTTTTAAACTGGACTTTTTTACTTCACGATAAACCGGAGTTTGTATCCTGGACGTAGGTAGCATAGCACTAAATCCCGCGCTTTTGTCGGAAACACTACACCGGCATTACACGGAAGTCGAGACACATTATGAAAAGAGACACTTTTCAATTTTTATATCCGGTCCTGCTCACGAATTTTCGCCCCTCACGTTGAATTCTCTGGCGGCACTTTTTTTGTAATTTAGAGTCAGGTAGGAAGCTGTAATAGCGTGGAAGGTACAGGTACCTTCTTAATTAATTCGTGACATTTCTACACTACGGCGACAACGCCACCGCCTTCGCGATGTTTACAATGAAATTGTATTTATGTACGCAATGAATCAAATAAGTTTTATACATTTTCTCAAGACAACGTTTTTTTACTTAGAAATTTTATGATTGTTTAACTTACTTACTTTTATGCTAACAAACAAAAGGTGTGATCAAACGTCCAGAGTTTTTTTTTTTTTTTTTTAATTTGCTTATGGACAGCCAACAGACATACACTTATTTTAAATATATACAACATTAATTTCTAACAATAATGTTCACTTAAAAGGCTATCACTTAAAGTATCTAAAAATATTGAAACATTTATTATTGTTGCAAAGTACCCATCCTGTACACATAAACAGCTTTGTAAACTAGCCGTTTTTATGATGTCACTTTCATGTAAAACGCAAATTTATACAAATTTACAAGGGGGATGATTAATGTACAATGATAATACAAGTTTGTAGACTTTTATTTTATTAGCTTTGTGCTTTAACTTTAACTCAATAGAAAAAGTAAAATAATATTTTTGGCTGGTGTCGATACAGTATGTTTATTATACATTTTCTAAAAGGTTTGCTTCTTTAGTAAATTCCTAAATAGAACCGTTTTTATAACAAGCAACATAGTAAATCTGTAGTTCCAGACTATAGCCACCAGACACCATACACCAAGAAGGTTCTGCCCATACACCGATCTCGCATTAACTCACAAGTTTCCAGCTATCGCTTTCGGCCAGACTAGTCTGTATCACGCTGCGACACTTCAATTACTTATTACTCCGATTCTACACAAATAATAACCTTGCTCTGAAAATGATCGATAAAGCTGACTAGCAGCTGCACAGAAACAACTCATAAAATCGATTAAGGCAAACCAATGAACCTATAAACCATTAACATTATCTCACATCCTTGTTTGTAACACACAAAACCATTAAATTATTCTATGATTTGAACTCATTGATACAGTTAAACTAATTTATCTATCTGTAAGATACTGTTATCAATGATATTCTGAATCCAGAGAATATTATTATGTTATATGATTACCAGAAAAAATATACGTATATGTATATGGTGGGTACTATAGTAATTAGAAGGTTTTATTAGTTGGACACTCTGCAATTTAAGTAACCACCCGCTTTTATTTAAAATAGGTATATTATATACGTTATTATTTTTAACGACTCCGTACACAAGTTATACTTGAATTCTTTAAAATTACAATTCTGCATCATCTGCCTCCCGCCTTAACCATGCTTGCCTATTTTACTAGGCATCAGGTTCTCGGCGTCCTGGACGTCCACTGTTGACAATTCGCCGGCAGTTTGCGTCAGAGCAGCGGGACGTGGACTTGACTTGAGAGGATGCACGGGAGCTGGTGGCCGATCGCTTGGCCGTTTGTGGAATCCATATGCTCCACATAGGGAGCGGATATGGAATGAGGATGATGATGACACCAATGTCCAAATACTACAGCATCTATCCTACCTTATCAAGAACAAGAAAAACTTTTAATATGAGAATTAGCAATAAAGGTTTTTGACAATAATTCTTATTAAAATAATATTTTTCTACTTTAATTTATAAATGCAATCCACCAACTAGGTAGAAACGCTAGTTTTCTAATGTTTATAATAATTACGTTAGTACCTGAACAGTAATGGAAGCATTCACTATTTTACTCTAATCAACTTCTATGTTATTTTGTATTTGTTTATTTCTAATAGCATTCTCATATCGTTACTGTAGTCTAATGTTTTTTCAAAGATTAACCAAACTGAGCTTGCATTTCAATTAGCCTAAAGCTTTTCAAAGTGGTGCCGCGCCGCGTCGCGTCGCATCATGTAATGTGTCATAGTTTTGCCAAATGGCAGTTGTGTTTATCAACTTTCGGCTATCAGCTCTCTACACTGCACACTCAGTCGGTGATAGCTGATAGATGATAGTTTATGCGTCGTACATAGTGGATCTAAAAGTACACCGACAATAGAAGCTAATGACCGCAACACCCAATATGGAAACGTTTTATTATATTACGAACGGGAGATTCTGAAGGCTGATACGCGCCGCTGAGGCAGTCTGCCGAGTGATGGTAGATTACGAAAGTAATCGAGGACCATTTTTGGACAAAAATGATTAGCCTTATTCAAAAAATGCTACCACTGTAGCAGGCTGGTAACGGTTTCCAAATATTGCTGTCACTTCTCTCAATACTTACCTGTTATTATTTTAATCACGTACATAATTAAGTAAATTTAAAAAAATGGTTTCAAAAAAACTTTAAAAATACTAGTTTTTTATACTATCTCTTTATCTACATGTAAGCAATTATTTTTATGATTAGGTAGGTATCTACTGACTAAACCTTATAAACGTGAACCTGACTTGCGAAGACGCACGGGAGGTTGATCGCCTAGCGAAGGGGCAGATAGTGGAACCTATACCTAGCATTATAGTTTACATAACATTAGGAGAGGATTCATTCAGATTACTCCACGTAAGTACTGCAATTGATTTTTTATTGCTTGTAACATCAGCCTTTTTTCTTCACAAAATACATTAGGATCATTAACGAAGTTATTTTTTTACAATAATATACAAAAATTCTGGTATAATGAAAACAGAAACTGTAGATTAATTACTTCAAAGTGGTATGCATACAGGTACACCTAAAGCATAATAATATATGGAACATTCTTGCACAAGAGAACAGTACGTAAATACCTTCATACAAAGGAATAACGATCTCTTTTTGTCAAATGGCAAAAAACACAATGTTGTCCGACACTTGTTTCGCAAATCTTTCCAAAGAAACATTCGAAAACAACTCATTAACATGCCTTTCTATGTCTGCCTTTGTTGACGACATAACATTAAAAACGTCTCTTTCCACTCTGTACAACCGAATGTCGCGTTTTCCTAATTTATGGAAGTAGCACGTCAAAAATAATTATCATTAGTGTATCTTGGTCAAATGGTGTTATAAAAAATGAACTCTGCTTTGTTTGTTTTTTGTATGAAATGTTTTTGACTGCATAAGTCTCGGAGTATTTAAAATGTCGACCTTAGATTCTTTTATTGTGTACTAACACTACACTATCATTAACCTGGCTGAAAAACTGAAAAGAAAATATTTACAAAAGAAAAGTGTTTCGAAATGTACATTACTGCGAAGTTACTTGAGATTAGTTCAATGGTAACAGTTTTTTCTGCCATTTAGAAGCTGATTTTTGAGGCCTAAGGTCAATAATATTTTTAATTATTTTTCATTCGATCAAAGACATCCGGATTTATTAGAATGAATCTTACTGTAAAATGTCTATGGGATGCAGATGACATTTAAGACAGGAATATAGAACACTCAGCGATTCACTGGTCTTTGTTACTTAATTTGACAAGATAGATGCATTTAAAAATGCCCTTATATGACGATACACTGTGTAAACCTAATTTGGCGTTTTTCCCGCGCTGCGTGGCTTTCATTCTGTAGGTACTGAAACTTTTTACTGGTGCATGCCTACGCACTCGATACTTCGTACAATGTTTACCCTTACACTTCGTCTATTTCATCCCCAAGTTCTGGCCCGGCCATATATTATCACAATTTAAGTACCTACAGAATGTACCCAGGATCCACCCTTCATTGTTGACGAGATTAAACGCCCGCCATAAAACGTTCGCTTCATATAATTGATACTTTTGTGAAATTGCGCAGATGGGACACACTTGTAAAAACCGGCCCGCCGAGCGTTGCAGTGCGGAGTCAGAAAGCATGGAGGAATTTACCTATACTAAGTTTAATCGTTAGCCTACTTACGTATTACCTACTGTATTAAACTTGGTGGAAATATATTATATGCGTTACTTTACATTAACGTAAGGTTCTAGTTACATTCACCTGCTTAAAGCTAAGCAAATCTCTCGTAAAAGCCAACGGAACAATAAGCTAGTGTGAATTACATAGGTAGGTAATTGCATTTTCCTCTCCCTTATCCGCACCCACTAGTGCATAGGACACTGCATTGGAACACCAAGTGCAATGAATCTTGATCATTATTTACATGAAGGCAAGATAATTAATCTTACGCTTCAGCTCCAGTAAATAATATAAGTCAATAAAACTTACTGTACTCGTAATATTCATAATTAACGTATTTAATTCAATATGATTCTTCTCTGTTTCTGATATTTCTTTTTTTTTGGTCAACCTTTTTGTAAACGTGAACATCTTTTATAAATAAAAAACGTGTGTCAATTTGTAGATTATAATAACTAAAATACCATTAATTTTATTTCTTGAAATATACGTAATACTCTATACAAAATGTAGACAAAATGTTGTTCTTCGTGTGACTGATAACAATCCATTAAAAAATTAAACTTAAAAATACCAAACTGATAGCCCATGTGCTATCGCTTATAATCCCTTTTTTACATATTTGGAAAGCTGGTATTTTAAATTACTGAATAATACAGTTATCATAGACTTATCACTTTATTTATCTATTAACAATCCCAAAAGCAATAATTTATTTATTTATTGTATCAACGTCTAATATCGAGCTTTCAACTGAAATAGTTGTTTTTTTGGTAATAACGTGAGCAAGATCTGTACCTATTCATTTTATCTAACCGATATTATGACAGATTTATTATATAAGGTTGAACCCTTTTTTTCTAAGACTGCTTACCTTCCTTCAGCCCGTCGAATCTAATCTACTTGATCCGGAGACGATAAAATAATGGAGAGTGTTGTTTAAATATCGGGTATTATGTTAAATATTACATATATGAATAGTAAATAGGTACCTAAGTGCGAGTACATAATATATGATTAACACTTCGATGTCTGCATAGTGTTCTAACTCGTGATCATCGTATTAGGCACGCTCGTCGGTACAAAGGGACCGTCTCCCTTTCATTAGACATCGCGACAATGGACGAGAGGGAAGGCCCAGCCCCGTATTCTGATGGTTGACTGCAGCGCTTCGTTTATCGACTGTAGATACTAACTAATCAAATACTATTATTCTGTTCTTATAATTACCGGGTGAGAATGGTGCATTCTTAGTAACTAGCGACACAGAAAGGTGATTCAATCTACTACTAGTACTTTCCCTTATCCGCACCCAATATTGTATAGGGCATTGCATTGGCACACCAAGTGCATAGTATCTTGATCATTTTATTACATGAAGGTAAGGTGATCAGTCATACGATTCAGTACCAATCCAAGGTATCACACATGAAACAGTAATATGAAAATCACAAATTAAATTTTATTCATGCTAATTTATATTTTTCATCACTATCAATAGTGACTTGGATTTCAAATTCTCATTTCAATATTTCCATGTTCCGCTAGATATAAATCTGTACCGTAATGTATGTGCTAAGTGCCTGTATTATACATATATGTGAGAAATTTTAAAAAAAAATTGCATTGTATTTATACAGTTACCAGTATGAACAGTTTATAGTTTTCATGACTGGACTTGCTAGATATATAATATCCGTGATATTTCGGGACATTTACAGTTTATGCTCTACATTTCTACATAATATCAGTAATAATAAAGAAAAATACATGTTCTAGTGATACTTTTATTTATAGAGATTCTCAACTAAAAGCATAACAATTACAGAGTTACTCTTGAATTTATTGGTGTTTTCATCGATTTATGTTCGTAGAAAGTAGAGACTAGAATGTAGCAGTATTTACACCTTAGATAAGGGTTTGCAGCCGTTTTTTATAAATGATACTGCGTGCTAAGTTATCTAAGTAATCTTCTGGCGAGTGAAGGCAATGCGTGCCAGGGAATAATCTCGTGTAAAATCAATGTTCAGACATTCATTAAATCTTTTGATCAGATAACAACAGCTAAAGCTTGTAAGTGCTGATTTAAATTGGTTTCCGGGTTCGGTGTTTTTATCCTAACTTTATTTATGACCGACTAGTCACTAACTACCCTTGAAAAACACTTATGCTTAGTAGATAGAATAAAAAGGGGGCATTAAGTTATTTTGGATCTTAACAAAGCCGACATTTTGTAACAAACGTCTATTTACCCTCATATAGACTTTTCTATCAAATTTCTACCTACAAGTTTAAACCTACAGACGAAGTGATTTATTTATTTTGGAGAGACCCAACGTCAGATATTTTAGTTGTTTTTTACGCATTTTATGCCTTGCGAATTTCTAATATCGGATCGAACGGCAGATAGTTTTATCATATCATGTAGGAAGGGGGTGACTCTGCCAAAATCAAATTGAACTAAAGACGGGGAATAAGGAATAATCGTTCTCGCTGGGGAGTGAAGCGTGTCGCGCCACAAGAACAGACAAAAACAATAAATTACCATTTTACAGGAAATGTCCGCACTTAAATTCACCAAAGATAAAAACAAGAGGGAACGAATGAAGGAGGGTTGTTTCTACTCGCCAAGTTTGACCCCTGATTGGTTTTTACGACTTCCGCCAAAACTACAAAAGTAAAAATAAAAATATTACAAAATGCGTTGAATTTTATCTTGGTAAGTAATCTTAAAACGCCAATTCGAAGATATCATTACGGGACGTGGATCTGACTTGGAAAGGCGATAAGAGTAGTCAGCCGGGGACAACATGTGGACTCCATATGCTTCGCTAAAGGAGCGGATATGGATCAGTAGATTTACCCCTAAGCGCATTTTCTTCGTGAATTTGCATAATCTACATTTTTTTTATTTGTCTTGACAAAAAATATTCTGACATAATCATAGTGAAGAGTTTATTATTTTGGTTATTATAATTATTTATCGACAGAACGATTATGACAGTAACATTAGTCTTAATTACTTGTGTCTACCCAATTTTAATTTACTTTAGATTTCATGCAACCACAGATTTACGATGACGGTGGACAGAGACAAGAAAGTCAATGATCAACCAACGAGGCGCAATTAATTTAGTGCTATCTCCTGCGCAACATGCCCTTCTAGCTATTACCTAAATCTTCCCAGATCTCGGAAGAGGCTGCCAACTACCCGCTATTTTATTTATTAGCGGAAAAGTGGGCGAGGGCGGCGGAGCGGGAAGGACCTGAATCCCCTGAAAGCCTTTGTACGCTACACTACAGTAGACGGACTCAGATCAGTACCTACTACAAAAAAATAAAGGCTGAAAGTCTTATGGTGGAAAGGAAAATTGACTAAGCGACATTAAATCTGCAAGGAAAATGATACCTAGCGACATAATATTATTATGTCACTCGTATCATTTTCCTTTCCACCGTCGAATATCAAGTTCAAGATTTTTTCTTAGCATGAAGTTTGAATTTAAATTCTATGCGGAAAACGGCAGAACATAATATAACCTTCAACATGTACTCGTACGTTCAAGATTTGTTCTACGCGTGAAATTTGAATTCAGATTACATACACAGAACGGCAGCACATATTATACATATTATACGTATGTATTTAGGTCCCAACATCGATTTATTTTTTGACTACGACTTTCAGCCATAGTATGTAATTACGTACCAACATACATACATGCATCACAATACTACTACTAATTTCCCTTATCCGCACCCAATGGTGCATAGGGCACTGCATTCGTACACCAAGTGCAGTGTATCTTGATCATTTTATAACATAAAGGTGAGATGATAAGTCTTACGCTTTAGAACCAGTCCAAGGTATCACAATACTACACGACTTAAATCATTTAAAAAAATATTGTGATAAATTAGATTTGTATAAAAATATTAAGTAGCTAAATTTTCTAGCTTCATACACTTTATATACGTGTTTACATACGTAGATACTTATGTTTTTTTAAAGTGTTCCATTCAATAGTATTACCACTAGAGTTGCGTAATTTTTAAATTAATTTTAAATTTTAATGCGAAATTGTTCAGATCTAGAGTCTAGATAAACGCATGAATGGTAGGGGAATGGAAAAGGAA
Source organism: Micrasema minimum (assembly GCA_022494985.1). NCBI lineage: Eukaryota > Metazoa > Arthropoda > Insecta > Trichoptera > Brachycentridae > Micrasema > Micrasema minimum. Next base: position 3,319 of record JAGVSP010000155.1, on the reverse strand, counting down.
TTTTCTAAAATATTTATCGCCTCCGCAAAGTTTAGTGAAACTTCCGAGGAAATAAGGGAAAGCCATTTCCGTTTCCGTTGTCTGGCGGGGGAAAGGGGAAGGGGGCGGCAATTGGTCCATTTTACGATGAGCAGGCGGTTTTTTAGGTCCGTGTTTAGTGCCGAACGGGCGGTTTCCTTCACTTATTGCATTTTTATTCTTAGTCAATTTCCCCTCATTCGCACTTCCTCAACGTTCAACATTTTTGAGAAAACGAGGAAAAAATTACTTGTATGACTGTTTTTAACGCGAGAATCCATTTTGTACCATAAAAACAAATGTTATCAAAGTATTATGGATTCTACAAAATTCCTCCAAGATATGCGATTGGCTGGTAACTCTTGTGCATTGTCCCAAGTCTTATTCGCATCCCACAGTTGTTATGTTAAGAGTTGAAGAATTGTCAGTAGTTCTCCAAAGCACAGGACATTTATGAAGCATTGTAAAAAAGGGCAAGCACGCTAAGGGCTCTAGTAAAACATCCATAGAGTTGGAAACATTAGAAGTACGAAAAAGACTGTAATCAATACATCCATATAATATTATTAATATTTTTTTTTGTCAGCAAGCTGAAATCCTTTCGTCTGATGACAATTGACTTCAGTGGTTGCTGCGTCTGTTTCCGGAACAATGCACACTACGAATTAAAATACATACATATCATAAAAAGTGAAAAATAAGTTTTCTGCTACAAACAAATAAGTATCAAATAAGATGTTTCTTTTACCAAACAGGCTCAATTTTGATGACCTTTTTCCTTCTTTGTGACGAATCCACCCATAGTAATTTGTGATGAAGATTTCTTTTTTTGTAGTGGGTACGTTCTACGTTTAATGGCACGACCAATTCATGAATAAATTTCTCGTAAACATTAAAAATTCCTTAAGTAATTTATTCAACAATTTCACCATTGCGGGTGTACCAGTGACTATTTTGATTGTTGATGGCCTTACCAAGATTAGGAGTGTTAATGTTAATTATTTATGTATTTATTTAAATTTCTATGCCTAAAACCTACATTACAGGTGACCTATTATGTAAATTTAGGGATTATTGGATAAAAAAAACAGAAAAAACGGCACATAGACACTCAAAATACATTATTAATAAAGTATTGCCATTTTATTTGTATTTTCGATCATTTTCTAAATGATAATAAGATAATTATGTGTAATAATATATGCGCATTATAATGTCTTAAGCCAACTTACTTACCTTAAAAACATTTTATTGATTTAATTCTGGGTGGTTTATAAAGCGCTACTTTTGCATGAAATCGCCTCAACAGCGCTGAACATAAAAGAGGCCAGATCACAACACGTCTTGCAGCTACCAAGCATATGGACTGTTGGATTTTTTTCTAGCCTCATGCAGTTGCCTGAATTAACCTTCGGGTATACCTCAATTGATTTCAATTGATCATTGATTACTGTTCTACAAACAAATATTTGAGTACCTACGTACAAAAGAAGTGTGTTAATTATCATTATCATTATTTTCTTCATGTACGATTTTTTTATGTACGAAGCGGGTGGATGTTCGTATTTCGGCTTATCACGTGTCGGCTGACAGATTTTTAATTGCCTTTTTAATTTCACCACGTTTTCAATCTTTCCGAGAGACCGTTGTGTATGAACGGTACCTCTCCTGAATATACACTTGTGGGGGAGGGGGCTCCCTCCTGTATGGCGGAACGTGCACCATAAAGTCATTTATAACACCATGGCCGTTAAACTTTAGTACGTCTTCGACTTTTAATTATTACGGCTACAAAAATCAATTTGAAGGCATGTATGTAAATTGACAACATGATCCCTGAAAACAGTGTTCTTAATAACAGTACAGCAGACTTACAACAAAAAGTTAATTGACAGCATAAAAAAAACTTTGTTTTTTTACATTTACGTATGGGATTAACGATGCGATACATTTTTTTATAAACAAGCTAGAAAACAGGCAATATATTGTATTTAAAAATAATCGCAGCTAACATTTTTTTATTAAATTGTAAAGCATAGAATATTTAGCAGATAGGCACTATAAATGTCTATTTATAATTTCATGTGATAATTTTTTTATTAATAGCAATTTATACATTATTTACAAGGCATTTTTATATTACTTTGCTTTTTATAACCATAAGCGTTTTTCATTCGTGCTATCTCAAGCGTTCTCAACTTATTAAAGTTATCCAAAACTACTCAGCTACCCAAGTGGATAGTAAATATTAGGTATGTGCGTACTTATATCCTACTCGTATGTAGTATGTATGGATAGAAATATGATAATATTATGTACTTCACACAATATGTAAATTTCATGTAAAATAAAAGTAGATACTTCGGATTCAGACGATAAACTTCTATGCTCTAATATTTTTGAATATAAAAGTAGGAATATATTATATTCTAGGTTTATGTGTGTATTACGCTCGTAAACATTATAAAGCCATAGAAAGCTCACCCCCTTGTAGAATACCCAATACTTGTGCCATCAGAGCTATTAACCATCCTCCAGTGATAAACTGGGAATTGTCTATAAAAATACAACGATAAAGAAATAATCGAGGGGAACGGCTTTGGGTTTCTCGAATGTTCCTCCAACGCCCATTCAATTTCGCGTCAGGCTGTAATGACGGCCCATGGCGGCTCTTAAATTACTAAAATAAATGCTTCGGATATGAATTAACATTCCATCCGTGTCATTTCTTTTATCCTCTTTAGCGATTCGTTCATTTAATGCTTCGTAATAACATGTCAGGGAAGAAATCGCAATCAAGGTGGTGATGGTGCTGAGAAAGTCGAAGGACCAGCATGGCGTAGGTCTGCCAAAAAATACAAGATTCACAATCCACAGACAATGTAAATAATAAATATGAAGGAATGAAACATCTCGCGTGCGCCGGCAAAAGGTTCGGCCGAATGATAAATTAATCCCCAATTATCCGAAGACAATCGTTAAATTTTCTCGGAACATTTATAAAATATGCTCACGTCACTATCCGTAAGTATTCTAGCGGACACTGCATTTTTAGGGGCAATCAAAAAAGGTTTCAAATAAAATTGCTGTTCAAACCATTGCACCGGATGAGCGAAATTATAATAATTCTACCTTTTTTAAACACACTTCATCCTATTTTTTACTATTGTGAATCGATACAATATGTAAGAAAATATTTTTCCTTACCAGTGCTTAAAAGCTTTTTGTTTCATGATTTTATGGGTAAGAACTGCATAAACATTTTCACTCCCCATGAGTTCTATCCTTGACCCTATCAAGA